>VZTV01016007.1:41947-61091 GCA_013400875.1 Anhinga rufa | reverse complement strand
TGACTCCAGAGATGGAGGCCGGCCTGGAGAGCGCGTGCGGAGACGTGGTGTCTGCAGGGCTGGGAGATGACGGTACTTTGCTCTGGCTCCTTGATCAGCTCTGTCTGGTTCTGCAGGGCAGATGTCCCAAGTCCGCACACGTTAAGATGCGGGTCACACAGCCCCAGCCCTTCCTCTCCAATGGGATGCTAGCACTTTGCCCCAAAGCTTTCCTCCCTGTTTTTCTCTGGAAAACCTGTAAGCATTATCATGTGGTAAGTATGAGTTGAGTAACTTCTGTAATGCTTATTTCTTTTGGGCTGTGCTACTGCTGGGCCACTGCCCCCCCCACCCGCAGAAGCTAGCCAGCTCAAACGAGCACGGTTTTCTGGGGAAAAGCAGCTTTTTTATCTCCTGTGAATGAAATGGTGCGACCTGCCTCCTGCCCCAGCAGCCTTGGCTTGGGGAATGCGGGCACTCGTTGCTCCTTGCCCTCTCCCAGAAGTAACAGCGATGGGTGGCACTCCAGGCCTTCTCCTGCTGGCAAACACCTCCATATTTATTTAAAAAAATAATAAAATAAAGGAAAGCCCTCTTGGCACGAGGGGAGGTGCCTGCGGCGCCCCGCTGCGGAGAGGGCAGGGCGGCGGGAGGCTGCGGGGCCGGGCCGTGGAGCGAGGGGGCCGGGCCTGCCTCGCTTCGCGCCGCCGCAGCCCGCCTGGTAAGAACGGGGCTTCCTCTAGGCCGCGCCGCAGCCGCGGCCTCGCGTAGCCAGCGGGCGGCGCGGGGAGGCGCCTCGGCCGGGCGCGGCTCTACGAGAGGCCGGGGCGGAGGGAGGCGGCCGGGCCGCACTGCACTGTGGCGGGAGGGGGAGAGCGCGTTTCCCCGTGGCGCTGCTGCCCTGCGAGCCCCCGGCGTGTGTCGGGGCTGGCTGCTGGGTAGGGCCGATCCGGGCGGGAGCTGGCGTGCGGGGCGCCGGCCTTCCCGCGGCGCTGGGATGTGGGGAGGGAGGAGCCCAGAGCCCTTACGCTTGAATCGAGTCCAGCCGAATGAGGACTGGAAATAATTATAAAAAAAGAGAAGGCAGGTGACTGCCTGCCTGTTTCCTTGTCGTGCTTTGGATGATCGCTTGTTCAGGGATTTGCTGGTGTGAGCTGTAATTAAAAGGCCGTGCTTATAGTTGGTATTTAAAAATGAAATAAAACTAGTTTAGGGCACAGTGCTCTCCTGTGCTTCCCTCGGGTTTCCCCTTCTTCCCAGCATCTCTAGTGAGAAAGGACGGGATTAAAGCCGAAATGCATCTGCATAAAGGAAAGTGAAACTAAATATGCTTATCGCAAGGCAATCGAGTTGGGGAAATGAGAAATGAAACTTCATCTGTATGTACTTAACCATATGCTTCTCCTCAGAGGGCTGATGGTTATGAGAGGAGACAGCTGTGGAGCTGTGGCCTGAGATGCTACATGGATTTAAGGGGAAGAGTGAAGTGTTTAGGTTGGCCGGGTTTTGTCCTCTTTGCTTCCAAAATTTCTCAACTCTTTCAGTTTTAATCCATTATTTTTTCCCACTAAACTGTTTTATAACACTTAAGATCATCATATTTTGCTTTTGAGGTCATGGGATGTTTTGGGGGATGGTTAAAATGATATGCTAGGGATTTCCTGTCTCTTGTGGTAATTTTGATTAAATTATTTTTGCTTAAATGAACATCTTAGTTTTGAATAGGTTGCTGGCCAGCTGATTTCTGGTTAGTGAACCTAGCCTTGTGTGCTTTGTGCTGTACACTGGAGCAGATGGCAGCAGACCTGTTAGCTGTGTGCCAAGTATGCTTGTGTTAGTCTGCCTTCATCCACTCGGAGCACAACACCTCACACTATTTGCTTCTTCGACATCAAGCATGAGTTAGCATTTACCACAGATGCGAGAAAGTCTTTTTCCACATAGGTGTTATCACTGTTTTTCCAGTGGGGAAAGCTAGGCATAAGGACTTGCAGGGGCCTGGAGGAGAGCTGTAACGCTGAGCACAGGAAAGGGGTTTTGCTTGCAGGCTGGCATTAAACCTCTTGTGAGGGTCTCTTCAGCTAAAGGGCTGTTATGGAGGGGGCCAGCAAGGGGGCTCTCCCAGCATCCTGTGGGTTTGGTGGAAGAGGTGTGAGGGTTAGCTGTTGCAAGTTAGGAGGAAATCGGAGGAACGTCTGTGCTCCCTCTTGAAGCTGCCTTTGCTTGTGGCTCTCTGTACTTTGAGGGTGATGGTTAAATACTGCCATAATCAGATGAAAAGATTTCTGGGCCACTTGTTTGATTCGTATAGCTTGCGATGTGTTCTCTTTTGTGACTGAGAGATGTTTGTATTTAAGTGTTTGGACCTATATAGTGAGCAGAGTATTTGGTGAAGAGCCCAAGCAGCAGCCAACTCTTCTTCACTTTCTATGTAAATAGCGTGAAGGGTGATTGAACCTGTGAACTGCCTGATTTCCAAATAGCCTTATTCAGGGTAGCCCTCATTTATTTTCCTCATTGGTATATGATTCTGTGAAGCATTGCTCTCTCTCGTTCTGGAATACAGAGGTTAAGCAGGAGAAACTTTTACTTTTTAAAAAAAGCTTTGCTTATTTATATGCACTTGGGATTGGAGTGACATTGTTTCTTCTCCCCTGCTATTCTCCAGGTTGTGAATCAGTGCAAGAATGAACAAATGTAAGAAGCCTAATGTTGACCAGGCTGCAAACCTTGGAAAGTTCAGTCCTGAAATTCTTTCTGAAGTTGAGAAGCTCTTTGCAAAGAAGTTTACTTACACTAAGCCAGTGAATAATGAATGGCAGCTACCAGATCCCAGTGATGCTTTTACGTGCGATCACAAGGAATTCAACTCACTCCTGGCTCTGAAGGACTCGATGAATGAAGTGAAGAATCAACTGAGTGATAAGAACCTGGATGAATGGCATCAGCACACCTCGTTTACCAATAAAGCGGGGAAAATAATTCCTCATGTGAAGAAATCTGTGAATGCTGAGCTGTGTACCCAGGCCTGGTGCAAGTTTCATGAGATTCTATGCAGTTTTCCTCTTCTCCCTGAAGAAGCTCTTCAGGACGGAGAACTGAATTCTGTCCACCTCTGTGAAGCACCTGGAGCTTTTATAGCTAGCCTCAATCACTACTTGAAATCCCACCATGTCCCTTGCAACTGGAATTGGGTAGCTAATACTCTAAACCCATATCATGAAGCAAACGACACCCTTATGATGATCATGGATGACCGTCTTATAGCGAATACATTGCCTCGGTGGTACTTTGGCCCAGATAACACCGGTGATGTGATGACATTGAAATATCTAACAGGACTTCAGAACTTTGTAAGTAATATGGCCACAGTTCACTTGGTAACTGCTGATGGTAGCTTTGATTGCCAGGGAAATCCAGGCGAACAGGAGGCTCTCGTCTCACCCCTTCATTACTGTGAAACAGTCACTGCTTTGATGATCCTGGGCACTGGGGGATCCTTTGTTTTGAAGATGTTCACGCTGTTTGAACACTGTTCGATCAATCTGCTCTTTCTGCTAAACTGCTCGTTTGAGGAGGTCCATGTCTTTAAGCCAGCCACTAGCAAAGCTGGGAACTCGGAGGCCTATGTGATTTGTCTTCGTTATATGGGCAGAGAAAGCATTCATCTGCTGCTTTCCAAGATGATACGGAACTTTGGAACAGAAATGGTTAACAAAGCACTTTTCCCCCAGCATACGCTACCAGAATCTTTTCTTAAAATACATGAAGAGTGTTGCACGTTCTTCCACCAGTACCAGGTAGAGACTATCTCTGAGAACATCCACCTCTTTGAGCGCATGGAAGAAGCAGAGCAGATGAAACTGAATGAGTTAAGAGACTGTGCAGTGGAGTTCTTCATGCAAAGACTTTGTATGAAACCCATTGCCAGAAATAACTGGCTTGTCAAGAAATCTCAGACTGGCTGCAGCATGAATGCAAAATGGTTTGGGCAAAGAAGGAAATATTTTAGTACATACAATGAAAGGAAGATGCTGGAAAGCCTTACATGGAATGATAAAGTGGCAAAGGGCTATTTTAATCACTGGGCTGAAGAACATAGTTTAAATAATGCTGGTAAAATGTGCATCTTGGAAGGATCATCTTCTAACCTTGAGTGTAGCTTGTGGTACATTTTGGAAGGAAAAAGGCTACCCGTGGTAAAATGTTCTCCATTTTGTGATGGTCGAGTCTTGGAAAATCTTAATGAAGCTATGAAAGAATTGCTGGCGGGGAGGTTGAAAAGCAGGCAAACGCTGCAGCCTTGTCAGTCGTGTGAAGTTCTTCCTGGGGGACTGATACTGGCAGAAGTGTCTGACCTTTCCAGATGTCATCAGGAAGTCCTAAACGAAAAATGTAGTGACCAATTCAGGTGCCTTGTGGTGGGCTTTCCATCCCTCTGTGATACAGAAAACCAACCCAGTATGGAAATAAAGCTCCTGGACTCGGCCACGCTGCTGTCTTTTAGCTTCTCTTTGCTTTATGATGGAGAACCGAAGTACCAGCAGCAGCTTTTGGAGTGCATTCTGCATGCGTTGAATCAGCTTACAATGGGAGATGCATTGATTTTGCCTATTCTCTCTTGCTTCACACGCTTCACAGCTGGCCTGATCTTTATACTGCATTACTGTTTCAGATGCATCACATTTGCTTGTCCGACCTCCCACGAGCCTCTAAGAACTGGTGCCGCTTTGCTGTGCGTTGGTTACCGAGGCCTTCCAAACCCAGTTGTTGAATATCTGCAGCATCTGAATAAACTAATGAACTCTTTACTGGAAACGGACTCTCCCCAGCAAGTTTTGCAGTTTGTGCCTATGGAGGTTCTCCTCCAGGGCAAACTGTTAGAGTTCTTATGGGATTTGAACACAGCCATTGCAAAGAGACAATTCCACTTGATTGTGCAAGCTAAGCAGCAGCAAATCACTAGCAGTATTTCACTTTAGAATAATTCTAGAGTTGAGCAACTTGCTGCTGCTAGACCTTGTTTCACAGGCAGGTAGAAGGTGTTAAAAACATTGATAATGTGAAATTAATGTTATTGTAAAACCTTGGCGTGACACTGTTAGTGCTGGGAGGATGTTTTGAGCTGTCAGTCCTGCTTGCATCGTATTGGCCTGTCTTACAGAAGCCTGAGGCTTAATCTCAAGCATGGGGGACTTGGGAGGGACAGCGATTGCAGTGGGGAAACTGTTTCTCCTCTATCAGAGCTCTCCCTGAGCAAATTTCTTTGTGTGCCACCTAGGTCAGAAGCGTGGTCTTCACGATGAGAGAGGTGGTATGGTGATCTATGCCTGTTGCATCAGGCCGGATGATGGGGGACCATGTTGTGTGACATTAGCCCTCTTCTGTGGAGCAGAATGTGGGAGTTTTGACACACCTGTGTATTTCTCCAGGGTTTGTAGAAGCTGATACGTGAGGATTGGGCCAGAATGCTCAGCAGTGCGCAAGCCTGATGGAAGACTTGAGGGATGAGTGTCTTGTGAGCAGGCAGCTGTCTCCCAAAGGATGGGTTAAAAATGACTGCCTGTAAGCAGTAGCAGAGGTGTCCAGGGAAAGATGCTCTTCGGTTTTAATTTTGTTTATGCGAAGAGCAGCAGGCTGTGTAGGGATTTTGACAGGTTATTGTGTAGCTTTGTCTCCCCATCAATGAATGGGCTGTTATAACCTTTTTTTAAATGGCTTATGTGTCCTCCTTAAAATAATTTGAGACTCCTGAGTGAAAATGAAAACTTGCATCTGCTGGCAGCAGCTGTTAATGAGGAACTGCAAATGTTTCTCAGGCTAAAAACATGATTATGGCCAAATTTGTGTACCAAGAAATGTTTTGGGTACCACTGGAGGAGCATTAAGCTGAAGAAATATCTGATAACTTTCATTGGGAAAGTATGATTAAGATTTTAGTTGGTTCCCCTTAAGGATAAAAATGATGAAATTGGTAACTGACTGTTCCTTTAAGGGAGTCAAATTTGATTTTCCATATTGCTCCTTTGAGAGCTAAATTTTGAGGCCTAACTTGAGTGTGCGTTAACATTTAAAGTTTGTAGTTTACGTGGAAAAACCTGCTCAGCGGGAGAGATGATGTTTAAAGGAAAAATGACTTTGCTGTTGATCTGTGCAAGATCTTGCAGAAAAAGGTCGAAAGAGGGGAGTTAGAAGGAAAATGCAGTCTCCTGATGAATTACCAGTCACCTTCTGGAAGTACTTCGAGTTATGTAATGTGGGAGTTTGAAGGGTAATTGATTACTGGTAAGGGATTAAAAGCACTGCTGAAAAACTGGTTTGTCTGGAGGTGCTGCACATTTAATAGGCTTTCTTGCCACGTTAATCAGGGCAGAGTTTAATGCATTTAACAGTTCATTTTTTATTTAAGAATTTGATAGGTGAATGAGTTGGTGGCTCAGGTCTGACTCATTCATAACATTTTCTAAAAAATCTTGCTTTCTACAGTTGCATGTAAATAGAAGCTGCTGAAACAAAAGCTTCTGGGATTGGTCATTGTCCGCTTTAATTTATTTAAATGAACTTGTTCTTTTTGCTGTGAGCTGAGTCATCCTTCCTCTCTTGGACCTGGAAGGAAGGGAACAGAGGCTACAGATTGGGAGATAAATGCAGTAATAGCTTCTCCTGTAAATCCATTTTTTGAACCTGTAAACTCAAGAGTGTGAGGAGGGCCACAGGTGCATTTCACTGAGGAATAAAAAAAGAAACACTGAAAATCAGAATAAAGAATTGTGGAAGAAATAATGTAGAAGAATGGATGATGAGACAGGATAAAGCAGGATAAAGGTACTGTCCACCAAAGACACCCCTATGGCTCTGCCACTGTTTCAGAGGTGATTAAGGCTTCTGAAACTCCCACTGAACCAAAGCATTTGTAAAGACATCTTTTAAAGCAGGGCTGAATGAGACATTTCAAGTGCACGGGTTTGCTTACACTGTGACATTCTGCCATGGAGGCATGAGTAGCCAGAAGCATCTCATCTAGTAGGTACTTTAACTTGGTTTTTTTCTTACATTAGTTTAATGTTTTTAAATCATTATTTTATAGGTAAAGTAAAATCCTGAGGTCAATGACGGACCGTGAGAGAAAATGCTTTTATTTTTTTGAACCTTTCCTTGGTCTATTCTGATGAACTATGCAGACTTACTTGAGATTCCTCCTATTCCATCATTCCTCATATCATCAGTCTTCCTTTTTTAATTTATTTTTAGGAAAAAAAATATTTTAGATGGTCACAAAGCTTTGGGGGAGTTAGGACTGTGTACTTCAAGATACGCTAGACTGAGCTGGTGGGGAAACATCATCCATCTGTTTGGAAGTACCCTGCAAAAAAAATGTGTGCAAGCTGTGCTGTGGAAAGCCAGATCTCTAAACTGAAGGAAACCCAATGTCCTGTGGATCCTGATGCCCAGTTTGCTCTGGAGCTTTTTTGTTTGTTGGCAGACATGGGGAAGTGACAGGAGAAATGCTCTGGCAGCAGCTATTCCTGTTGAAAAGAAAGAATGTGGTTTGGAGAGTCTTTTTTATTACTATTGTTGTTTTAATGGCAGGAGTTTCAAAGTTAGGAATGACACTCATCCTTTTAATTGTGAGACTCCTACATTGTCCTAGCTGTCTTTAGACCAAAGGTTTCTTTGAGAGAAGTGACACTTAATTTCTGTTGTGACTTTTGGAATATGTAAGAATGCACAGGAAGAATGTATTAACCTTTGTGGAGAGGGTCTGCTGACTCCTGCCTTCCTCGAGGCTGTCAGGTTTTGGCCAATTTGATTTTGGGTGACACCTGATGAAGTGTCTCAGTATCCAGGCTGCTTTTAAGTTTTTTTTGGTTTGGTGGTTTGGTTTTTTTTGTGTGTGTTTTTTTTTTTACAAATAGGAAGGTGGACTGGGTATTGGTTTTCATAATTAAGAGCTTATGGTTTCATGCAGGGGAAAATAGAGAGGGTGGAGAGAATAAGTTGGTTATGATGTGATTGAGATTCATGCAAACTTGAGGTAAATTTAGTTTTGCAGCCCTGCTGTTGCTGGTTTCCAGGGAAGGACCGCAATGATTAGCTATGAGCTGCGTTATTTTTCTGAAAATTTTTGGATCTTTTGTTTTAAGCCAGCATAACATTTTGAAATCGGTTGCAGGAGGGTCGAATGAATTGGGTACTCCAATAAGTGAAAACACTGTTTGTTGTTTTTTTTTTTCTTTTAAGTTCCATTAAAGCTAAGAGACTTGCTACTTATTTTTACTGATTTTGTATTGTATTTGGATTCATTTGATGTGCACAGATTGTATGTGTTCTTGCCACTGGCTTTCCAATTTAATTTCTAAAAAATATAATGAGATTTATAGTATGAAATTGGGTAGTCTATTAAAACAGTACTAATTGTTGTCTATTAATCTTCATTTAAGCTGGATCTATCAAATTACTGGTTGAAAAAGTAGAATATGTAGCAGAATTGTATCCTATTAGAAAAACAACATGGGACTTAATAGGAAGGGATTCATATTGCTTATGTGGAAAGTAGGAGAAAAGAAAAACACGCCTTGATTTCCAGCTACTGAGCTTTAGGATGCAGAAAAACATCAAGTCCTTGATCCACTGGAAGCAAGGATTGACCAGTAAGCTGAAGCCTCAGAGCCTTATAGCCTCCCGTTACCATCCCTAAAAACTGTGTTTTGACATCTCTTTAATTTATGGTTGGTTTTCAGTGTGTTAGTTCTTAATGGTGAAGTGGGGGAAATCCTGTGTAACTTTTCTTGCCATTTTAGGTGGTATCCAATGTTTTTTTTTGGGTTTTTTGGTGTGTGTTTTTTTTTTTTCAAATCAGTACTGGCCCCCGTTTCCCACTTTTAAACAAGAGCCTCTACATTTCACCTTGTAGCCTTTGAATATCAGTCTCTTATTTTTTTAGCACTTTAGTGAGTGAAGACTAATATTAAAATTGCCTTGCCAAAGTCTGGTAATCGTTTTTCCATCTCATTTGTACAACTATTTTAATGAATGCCATTATGATATCCTTAGTTCCAGTTCTTTGTGCACTTCAGTCACTTGACAGAAAGATCAAATGGAGCTGTTTATGCCAGAAAAGCGCTCAGCCGGTGGCTGTTCATTGCTTTCTCTTTAGTCAATGATTTGGATTGCCATTGAGCCGTCTCTTGTGATTCCTTATGGGTCCAGAGCTGATTTCAAGTCTTAAGAATGAAATTTGTAAAAAGAATTAGCCATTGGCTGTGGACACTTTTATGCTTATTAACAAGCAGAACCTTTAAGAAACATTTAAAAGCAGGAAACTTTTCCACCAGCCAGGAGAGGCTAATATAACATGCAGCTGATGGGATTTGCTAGGCTTTCCTTGCTAAAAATCCTTAAAAAAAAAAAAGGCTTTGTGGCATAACCACCCAGACAAACAGCCATCCAGTTGTGCGCTGCTTTTCTTGTACACACGGGTATGCTTGTGTCTGCATGCGTGGAAAACCCCAGGACTGTACAGCCATGAAGCTCTTGCTTTGTACCTAATCCATGTGTGCTTTTGTTTTGAAGGATGTATGTATTTTTCTAAGTAGATGAAGGGACGTTGCTTTACATGGCTATTGCATACTTTTGCTTGGTCTGCAAATAAGTGTTAAAAGACCTTTTTTTTTTTTTTAAAAAAAAAAGGAAAGGAAAATAAATATTATTTGGAGAAAATAAAGTATTTTACTTTGGGTTTTAAATGTTTCTATTTCTTTGTTTCTTTACCAAACATGGAACAAAACAGTGAAGCACAGTAGGGAAAAGTCTGGGGAGGTTTAATATTTCATTTCTTTTGAGCCACGGTTCCCTCACCTTGCCGTTTGGATCCGTCCTGAGTGAGTGAAGGATAGAGGGGCATTGGAGCAGCCTGTTCGGTGGGGCTGGTGTTTGGCTCTCACTTTCTTTAACTGTCTTTACCTTTGCTATTTACCGGTTCAAAGAGAGACTTCAGTTGCAAACGTGGTCAAAGCAGCGTGTAGGAGGCCTGCACGCAGTTCCCTTGGCCTTGTTGCCGAGCTTTACAAGCTATGTCCCCTTGTGTGGTTGCTGTAACCTACTTCAGCAGCAAGGACTCTGTCTTAAGGATCTTCAGTTTCTCCTGGCTGTGACGGCCACTCTGGTAGGACAAGGCTGTTATACACTGCACACTTGTCTGCAAAGTCTGTTATTAATCCTTACCCAAATATTTTAATTCTAAGTGCTTGCCTTCACCGAATGGTATTATTAAGAAAAAGCTGTGTGCCTTATTCCTCAGGGTTGGCTCTGCTGTACTGACAAGGTTCTAGCTGATTGGCTTTGCCTTGGCTATTTGATTTGTCTTGAGACTGCTTGCTAACTAATTTTAATTGCAATTATTAATGCTAACATTTTTTTTTTCATTGCCTTTCTGCTTTGGAAGTGAACTCCACACAGGGAGTTGAGGAAAACAGTTCTGTGTCCTGGAGGTACAAGATAACACAAGAAATGCACGCAGTTCCGACACCTTAATTTCCTTACAGCTAGTAGGTATTTGTTGGGGAAATCTTTAAATCTTTCGTGGTGTTGAATGTATGCTGAAATGCAGGACAGCGTCGTCTCACTTGATTTTAGAGAAGCTCTAGACTGTAAGCATTAATGTCAAAATGTACTTCAGGGGACGTGAGGAGTTGGAAGTGAATGGTCTTTGAAGTGGGGCTGGGTTGGAAGAGCCCGTTAGAAGATTGTCGAGTTGATTTTGGTGAAAATATTATTTAATGTGGTTTTACTGAATTATAGGTCAATGTAAATGCTCAGAATTGTATTTAAGCTCATTCTATGAAATATTTGCATTCCCAATATAACAGTATAAAAATAGTACCTAAAACCAGGAAATGGCAAATTAGAAAGTAAAGGGAAAATGTGGATGTCTTCATTTTGTTGGTACAGATCTTAAAAACTGCATATGTGACTTCTTCAGTCCTTAAAGTCTATTTATACGCTACATTATGTTGATTATAAATCTTACTTGAATTTTGATAGATCTTAATATGCTAGCACGCCTGCCAGTTTTTGAGTTTAAATAGTTGGTGTTGAAAGCTAAGCCAAATCCCTGAGCACAAAGCAAATCAGCTCTCTCCCTGGCTGAACAGGTATTTAGCAAATTCTCTTCTACTGTGTTGTGTCAGGTCCTCGGTGTCCCCCAGCGAGACCAGGGAGATGAAATTTTACCTGTAATACAACTCATACATGAACTAGTGCACCACAGTTAGCGGCCCCTTTTATTAAAACAGTATTTTTCCTCCATAGGGAACTTGAACACATCTGTTAAAGTGCAGCTTCATAGTGCTTTACTAAATGAGGATGACTGTTGCTTGTTAAAGAATTGATTTATCTAAATTGGGGTATAGCAGAGAAAAATGACTGTCACTTGTTGGCGAATTGACTTACTTAAATTGGGGGATAGCAGGGAGAAGTAGATCAATATTCAAATCTTATTTGTTGCTGAAGCCAGAGATCACTATCTGTATAGCTAAGAGAGGAATGGATGAATGCTGCCTGATGTCAGTGAAAGCTCATGTGGTACCCCTAGGTCCTAAGCTGTCAGGTATGAAACCTCAATTAGACTAAGGAATGAAGGGGCTGGCGGTGAAGTGCCTTAATTTAAGTCCCTAGAGAGTTAAGGTGATTAAACACTTGCTTTATAATGAGTTGATTGCCCCAGGTTGATGACAGAGCACAACTCAACACTGTCGAGTTGAAACGCAGTGAAATCTGTCCTGGGGTCACAATTAAACCTGACTCTAAGGTGGCCACTGAATACCTACGCGTTCCCTCAAATAATGCTGCTCTCTGACAGACAAGTGTTCAGCGGAGGAGTGCGGGTCCGGGGCAGCACTGCTTCTGCTGGGGACAGCTGAATCGTGGGAGCCATCTGAGCAGCTGGGCTCCCTGCCTTCGTTACCACAGCAATGCTGAGGTGAGGTACCCGGCTATGTACCGTGAGTAAACCACGCTGCAAGCTGCGTAGACAGCATATAGAGCTCTGCCTGGAATAGATCAGTAGCCCAGGCTGTGTTTGGGGTTAGTGCACCTAGTAATGGGATGGCTATAGGATTCCTGGCTGGTAGAAATGGTGATGTTCAGCAGCGGAGGCTTGCTGTTGCACCTGAAAAACACGTAACAGCCGTGCATCTCTTGGAACGAGTGTTGAGTGCTAGCACGAACTGAAAGGGACCTGGATCCAGCTGATGTACTGAGAGAGGAGAGCTAGTTCAAAAGCCTACCTCTGCTGCGCGGGAGCGCTGGAGAGGCTAGTCCTCAACTAGGGTGAGCTTGCACTTTGCGTGGAAAACCAGAGCAGGCCGGGTGTTTAATAACTGTCAGTACTATGGCCTTAGCTATACATCACAAAGTAATTGATTTCAGGGTGTTAATGAAATTTAAATTTATAGAGAAGTACAGTTATACCTAAGATGCACAGTTAATAGTACTGGCACTGAATAAAACCTAAATTGGCTTTGTTTCTATTATGAAACAGGGTAGTATAAGCCCATAAACTGATATTCATATAAGTAGTTTGGCTCTTAATTACGTGACTAATTTTGTGAAAGTTCTGTACTTAAATATGTTATTCAGACTTGGAAACCTGTTCAAAGCTCTGGATGTTGTCCAGCTCTCATTTCCTGCACCTTCCATGTGGATTGAGCATCACTGCTCTGTGTGAGAAAAAGGAGACCAGATCCTAACTGTTCTTGATCAAACAGCTGGGGGGGATTTTGAGTAGGAAGAGGATTAGGCTCAAGTGTGAAATTCAGCCTGACTAGATTCTCAGTGGCTTACGGAGGGGACAGGACGCCCATTGCCCCTTAGGCTGGATGCCGGGACAGTGGGGTTTGCGAAAGTGGAGCTGACACAGAAGTTACGGGCCTGTTCTGAGTCTTCTAGTGGGATGCTGATAACAAATGTTTAGCGTGTGTAACAGGCCTCAGAACAGGTTTGGGTCAAGCACGTGTAGTGGCTGAGAACATACCTACTTAGGTTTCAATAACTTACTTTACACATCACATCACTCTTTGCAGTTTTGAAGTGACCTGAACTGCTTCCTGAAGGAAACAGTGACAGCAGCAGTCTCAGGAGCATGAGTGGAAGTAATGAAGCAGTAATTAGCAATTAATAAAATGTGGTGAAACTTATAATTTTAATAACAACTGCACTGGCCTAGAGGTCTGGTGCTGGAGTGAAGTAGTCCCTTGGAAATCTACAACTCCGAAGCTTAATTATCATAATTTCCTTTAGACACCATCTGCTCCTAGAGCCAACTTGTATATTTATTTTTTTCCCCCTGAAAGTAGATGAGGTTTTAAGACTCCACTTCTGTGGCTTTTCACAGCAGAGATTAAACTGAAGCCAGGATTAAGATATGGGAACTGAGATGGCCTTTGTGATCGAGGTATCATGCAGAACCTCATGCAGAGGTTCTGTTAAAATAGCTGGTAGGGTCTCAGAAAGGTGTTCAGATATAGGAGGAACTGGGACAAAAGGGGCCAGAACCTCCTCTGTAACTTGCAGAGGGATTAGTCTCACTTCCAGAGGGAGTACACACTGGGACTGCGCTGTCTGCATGTTCTTCTCTTCCCCTTCCCTCCTCAAGCCCTTCTGAGCCATGTCTGGAAGATGTCAAGTTCTTATAGATACTGTGATAATGAAAGGCAAGGATTGCTAAGTAACCCTCCTGATCTGAAGTTACCGCTGGATTACTAACAACAGGCAACCCCCAGAGTCAGAGGCCAATAACTCTCTTCCTCAGAAGGAGGACACCGTAGTGGTGGTGATGCACGGTGGCAGAGCCTCTTGTATTGCTTTGCTTTACCAGCCGTGTGCTGGTTTATGCCTTGCTGAGCACTGAAAGGTCAGCTCGGGTCGGAAGCCAAACTACATCACCACTCCTTGCTCTCCTAAAGACGAGCCTGAAAAATGGTCAGATCATGAAGACAAATAGCAGACAACACCTGCCTTCTCCTCAACCCCCACCACGTTAATCATGGATGGCAGGAGCAAGTCAGGAGAGTTGGGTTAGGCTGAATTATTTTTTTGTTTTCAGCTGTAAGAATGCCCTATGGACTTAAACAGGGCAGCACACTTTTCAAGCAGCAAAGGTGAGAAAATGGGACACAGGAATTTTGGAAGCTGTAAGTGCAATTTTAGACGTCACTCATTTCCACTGAAGGGTTGTATTAAGGATTCAGTTTTGTCTTGTGTAAATCATTTTTAATTAATAGAGCAGATGCACCAACAATGCATCTGGAAATGAAATAGAGGAGAAAAGAAAAGAGGCAGCTGGTGCTAGTGGATGTAAATATTTGCTTTTTTGTGAAGTGAAGCTCTGCAGAAACTTCAGAGACTCCATTTCAAATTCAGAAGCCTATTTCTTCTGCCTGTGGAGATATATGGAGCAGAAAAAATTAACTAAGCCATAATGCTTTGTTTGATTCTAGTGCATGTGATGTAGAGAAGTGTAAGTTTTTGGAATAGGGCCAACACATGAAATCTTGGTTCCTACTGAAATATTAAGACGTAACCTCTGTTGGTGCAAGATGAATTTCCGAGGAGCTTTCTGTATGCCAAGAAGCCTTCCCGGGCCTCTGCAATACAGCCTTGGGCGATAAGCATGGACAAACTGATACGCTCATTTTTGGCCCCCTGAAGCAGGGCAGGGCATCGTGATGGGCCTCGCTGGCAAACCAAGGGGAAGAGGTAGATGGATCTGAAAGCCTCCGTTGCGGAGGTGTGGCAGGCATGGGTAGGGACTCTGCTCTTCATGTGAAGCTGAGGGCTTAAAAAAAAAAAAAGGCAAGGCGTAAATTAGGGCTTTGCGTGTTTTGATGGGACCCTGCACAGTTCTGCTATGTTATTTTTGAGGACTCTGCTTGAACTGCAGAAAAAGTGTCTTTCAAATCTTCCTCACTTTCTATATCAGACTTTCATGAAAAGCCCTGGCTACTCACGTTACGATTAGGAGAGCTTTTTGTTCTGTTTTGGATTGGTTGGCATTTGGTTTTTTTTTTTTGGTTAGTGCCTGTAAGTGCTAAGAAGAATTTGAAAACACAAACCTAAAATCACAAAATAGGACAGCAAAAGTGAATGTAAAAAAACCCAAAACAAAATAATGCTTTTAAAACAAGTCATGACTGGAGAGCACTGATGTCCAACGTGGAACTGGCAGTGCTGGAGAAGGAAGACAAGGAGGGGTTGATCCAGAGTAGGTATTTTCTACTTAGCGAACCAGACAGCGGGGATGGGAAGGATTCCTCTTAGTAGGAAAAGTGGTAGCGTGAGTATTGCTAACGCTTATCGCAAGCTCTGTGAGGATAAGACAGGCTTTCTTGCTCTGCAGCATTGCTTGGAATAGTGCGTCTGGATGCCTTGCACCAAACCTTGCGTGCACATCCGATGGTCTCAGTTGTTGTGCCTTGATACCGAGAATGCTCCGTAGCAGAGGGAACACCTCAAAATGGCAGAACAACTCAGAGGTGGGCTGGGTCTGGATCGAGGTGAAGCTCCTCCATCCTTAAAACTTGTGGAAGGAAGTTTGCAGGTGGGAGTAGCGCTGCTGCTGCTCAGGGGGCTGGGTTTTCCAGACCTGAGGAGCAGATTATTCCCCCGTCTATAGTGCATTTGGATTGTGAAAGCTTGGGTACAGTAATGCCTCGCTATCTGTCGGTTCTGTTTCAGAGCCCTGCTGTCAGTTATTTAATACCCTGCTCTGGTCACTGTTGTCATTGTCCTGTTTACCTTCATCCTTCATCCTTAATTGACCTTGGTGAGCAGCAGGCGCCTGAAGGTGATGATGAAAATGTAATGGATCGGAAGAGGCAGCAGGACCACTGGCAGCGAGAGATTTGTCAGGTGTTCAGTCTTGCAGGTGATTTGTTTGAAGATGGGTCAGACAGGGTCACCAGGACATCACAAAGTTTAATTTTGCGTTATAAAGGGATTTTCCACTCTAAACTTCAGGCAAGTAAGCAGTTATTTCTTGGTATTTTAAAAGCAGTTAGAATCTCCTTTACTACTTTTGTCATTAGCAGGTGTTGAAATGGCAGCTGACAACCCCAGTGGTCTTGCTTCTGTCTCTACCTTCCATGCCACGTATTCTGTCCTTGTGTTTCAGAAGTGTCTGCACACGTTCCTCTCTATCCCGTTGTTTCTTACGGGAAGAATTGAATTGCGGACAGTTGCACTTGCAGGATCACATCCTCAGCAGGTAATGGGATATGCCTGAAACGGTTGTTTGACTCTATAGGGAATTATTGCAGAAGCAGAGTTTAGGGCTGGGAAGTCAAAATGTTTCAACAGCAATGAAAAGAGAAGGACGCAAAGCTGCCGACTATAAGCCTGTGCACACTGAGCACGCGCATCCTCACGTGCACGGCTGCGTTGTCCCAGCTGCAGAAGTTAGTGTGTAGGAAAGTGCTTGGTTAGTGGGATAATTCTCTGTCTTTGAGGATTTCTGGAAGCTAAATGGAAGAGCTGTTATGCTTGTGACTTTTTTTTTAATGCCTTCACTACAGCCAGAGTCACTCTGGCTGTGTCCTTAGGGTGTTCCTTTCTACTCTTGGCCTTTTGTCTGAAGTTGGTCTGCTCAATTTTTGTGCTCCTTAAAAAGGTAATTCATGGCAAAAACTAGATGTCTTCATATGAGTTCATGCTGATAATATAGTTCATGATTATTGGGGCGGGGATTGTCTCTTTTATGCTATTACAGTGCTTGTTGCAGCATCTGGTACCTGGTCATAGGCAACCACAACTCTGGGAAACAGTGATACCCTCTGCCGCTTACCCACTGTGAGTCCAAGTGGGACATCTCGTACCATAGGTTTGGGATCTGTTTTAACCATGCAGTCCTCGCACAAGGAGTTATTGAGGCAGGATGTTAAAAGCAAATTAATCTTATCTGCCTCTGATTTTTCCGACACAGGAAATCTGTTCCCAGCGTGATCTGGCAGCAAGAACTGGGAAGCGAGTTAAGTGTAAGCTACTGGTCTGCTGTAGTGAGCTGGCTGGAAGGCTGTTGTATAAAAACACCCCCCCTCCTTGCTAAGAAGAAATGGGAAATCTCTACTTATTTGAGAATCGTCTGTTACTACTGTGTACCAAGGGTACCAGTTGGGGACTAGATACCCGCTGTGTTAGTGTGGTGCAGGCACCTAGTTCTGGACTGTCACAGCACAGCTGGTCTTGTGAAAGGTGTGGGATCACCCCTGCATCTGGGATGCAACTTCTTTCCCACAGAAAATGAGCAAAGCTGCATGCTTTTGGCTGAACTCTGTTCTCTAGGGAAGCTAGAAAAGCGGCTGTAGCAAGCTGAGGGGAAGGAGAGGGCTCTCTAAAACAGATGTGAGCCCAGTGCTGGTTGGTTACTTGGGGATGCTTGAGCAGTAAAAGAAAGGGAGAGCTGTGTCCACTTGAATCAGGGGGCTGGAGCACAGTCCAGGCAGTAAAGCAGGGATTTGAGTGGATAATGATAGTTTCAAATGCTTGGAGCTGCAAAGTGCCCTGGGCACTTGGAGGTCTGGAGGAAGGGCAGAATGGGAACTTGTGGAGTTTGGGACTCAGAGGGGTGATGAAGAATGTGCTTTCAGGATCAGGGAACTGAGCGCGAGGTGCTATGGCAGGTGGGATGAGGCTGTGCCCAGAGAAGGGATTTGTCTAAATGCACAGCTACCTGAACTGTAGCCGCCAGCTTCCAGTAGCACCATAAACTCTGCAGGGCTTGATCTGTACCGTAGCTGACTGTAAAGCGTCAGGTAAATGCGTTGTCTGATAAATGCTGGGGTAACCTTGTTCTGTACGGGAAATGGAAAGCTTTGGAGGCAACACAGTGACAACAGGAGTGCTGTAAGGCAACAGGAGGGAGCAATTTGTCGAATCACGCTGTGAGACATTTCAGACTTTTGATGTGAAAGAGAATTGCTGGAGCACAGGGCAGAGGGCACAGATATCTGTGGTCTAGGTGGCTTGTCAGGGAAGGCTGACATTTTGTCAAGGACTTGACTTGCCTGCTTCCCACTGAGTTTCGGGGTGCAGATCTCAAAACTGGCTCTATTTTAGATGGAGCTCTGCTTCAGAGCTGCACTTCAAAACCTTGTGGAGAATGCACCCGCAGCGGGGACTGTAATTGCCATGTATTTTGACCATAATGATACGGGGGGAAGAACAGGGGCAGCTGTAAGGAATAAATGAGATGATGTGTCTGATGACTCCTAGATCTTATTTTTCCTGGGTGTTAGGTCTGCTGTGGAAGGCAGGAGGAGGGAGTGGGAGCCTGGGTCTCCGCAGCTGTGCGGGTGCCCCCCCACTCCTTTTTTTTTAATCCTGTCTCAGCGATGGGATGCTTGTTAGAAAGCAGGAATCAAGAAGGGAGACCTGGGCCGAGCTCTTTGCTAGCAGAACTTTGCTGAACTCTGTGCCTTGCACCAAAAGATAATTTGCCTCCCAGTGCTAGAGGGCTGAGCAAATGTGCCCCGTGGAAGGGAAGCAATTTGCTTAGTCTCCCCCTCTTTATTTTTTTCTTAATGAAAGAGAGCAAACCCTAATGAAGATGGGATCGCTGGCGCAAAAGGTGAGTTGTGTGGAGTTATTTTCAACTTTTATCACCTCTATGAAACCAGAGCAGAAGAGGAGGGTTAGGGTAACTGAGCTTTGGATTTAGCTTCCGCTGCGGCTCTGACAAGCCCATGAGCAATTGCCAATGCTACCATACGTGACCATGAGCAGCACAGCCCACTCGAATGCCTGTCAAAGCGAGTGTGTCGGATTGGGAGGGAGCTCCTCTTCCCCAGGTTCACCAGCTGGAAAGAGATGGTGTCCCTTCCTCACCCTGCCTTGGAGCTCTGGCAGTCGCCTTTGGGAAAGGAGTGGTCTTGGTCCGCATCTGGGCAGCGGAATGGGATATTTACCGTGTGACACAGAGGTACCTCTAGGGCAAAGCAAAATACTAAGTAATTTTTTTGACAAAAGTTAATTTTCGTACTGATTTCGTGCTGTCTGAACTGTTTTGTCGAATCCTGACTGCTCTCCCCAGCTGTCCATCACCGACTCTCATGTTTTGATGGCTCTTGTCACAAATAGCGTGGTAACAAGATCTTGGTTATTTTCTCTTTCC
>VZTV01016007.1:26441-41904 GCA_013400875.1 Anhinga rufa | reverse complement strand
GCAGCTGTCCTGACTCTCTTCCCCCTGTCATTACTGGGAAGCAATGTGGCAATTAGAGCTGGCCACCCCCGGGAGGAGGTGTGCTCCGCTGGCGTTTTAAAGAGTTCACAGTGTGTACTTTGTGCTCGTCAACACAGCTTTGCTGTTCTCCCTGTGCGATGGATTTTAGTGTTACGCCATTCTAAGTACAGTAACATCTGTACAGTTACAGAAATGTCTAGATCAGGGGTTGATCTCGTGAAGCCTTGATTCTCTTAATCTCCTTTGGAAGGTATATTGCCCCACGTTTTCTCTCTCCCTTCTTTGTCACAATTGGCCACCTTCGGCAGGCTTTGCCTCGTCCCCTTGTCGGACTCTGGAGCTCTTCAGTTACTGCAGGGACTCAAGCCGGTCAGAGACGTGGGGGCTGATCTATGAAGGAAGGAAGGTTTTGTGGTCTAACTCTGATCTTGCTGAAGCTGCTTTTGTTACCATTGCAGAAAACCAACCTAGGGCTAAATCAGACCTGGAGGTTTGCTGAAGGTACCAAAGCATGGGGGGGTTTAGAAGCCAATGCCTAATCCAATGGACAACCTTAACGCTGTTTCTCTGATAACTTGTAGGAGGTATTTTATTTTGGGTTTTGCATAAGGTGGTATAAAGCAATCCCACGCAACTGGAGGCTAGAGGTAAGGCTATTTATTTCAGGGCTGTGGAGGTCTCTACTCCAGTGATGGCTGTCTTGCTGCTGCAGTGCTTGGTTTTATTTTGCTTTGGAACAACTGAACAAAAATGTTCCTTNTCCCTTCAAAGAATTGTTACCAAAAGCTTCTGTATTTTTGTCACTTGCCAAATTCCATCAACGAATCTCTGCTTTTCTTGCTTTGGGCTTTTACGTGTTGCCTTTAATTAGGATGTGTGCTTTTCTGGCCAGGGGCTGAGGGACAGCTCTCTGGTGACCAGATCCAGAAGAAGAACAGAGGGTTTACTGTATTGCTTCTTGTACTTGAAGGAACAATACTTGCGCTCAGGTGTCTTTGGACGTGTCTTTTGGGAGAGAGATACCAGGCCTCAAAATCCCGCAGTTTATACCAGCTTTTTAATTGTTTTGTTTCTGTCCTGCTTCTGGCCCTTAATTTGCAGGGACAAATTGAGGCTGCGTGATGCAGAGGGTCAGGGCAGGGTTACCTGGTCCTCCAGGACAGAATCTGCTGATTCAGCTCAGTATTTTAAGCAGGCGTTGCGTGCGAGAGAGAGCCGAATGAATCCTCCTAGCAAGAGCAGGTAGCAAGGATGGATGAGCAGTTCATTCACTTAAACTATGAAGGAAATTAGATCTGTATATTTAAAATTGCTTTCTTAACCAGCGTTTAGCATCTTGGGTCTCAAGGGTTAAAATACGTCTGGCAACTTGGATCAATATATGGGAATTTAAAAAGTGCTGTAGATTAAGCAGGCAAATGAGTTAAACTGCATTTAGCTAATTCCCTGGCTGTCAATAATTCAGCCAAGCCTGTGCTGAAGACATCTGGGCCTTGTCTGGTGTTCATAGTGGAGGTTTCAGACTTTTTCAAAGACGTGGTTGGTCTGCAAGTTACTGCTTTACTGACCAGCAGGTAGGAGGCACTTTGGAAACAGCCCCTTTTGTCAGAGACCCGAGGACCTCTGCTTTTCTGTCCTGGACTTTAGACGGTGGCTTTCACAGTGGTCCCATCTTTCAACTCAGGTCTGCTTTTTGTCATTAGGATACAGCTTTGTTTTGCCAAGGCTGAGTGAGCTAAGACATCCTCTACTGCAGATCTGTAGGAGACATTCTCCTCTAGCAAGGTACAGGACAACCTTAAAAATACAGAAAGCTAAATCTCCCACTGATCACTCAATGGGAATGCAACGTGTAGAGCTTTCTGTCTAGATTGCATCCATGCTGCTATTAGCTTCAGGAGCCCGGTGCTTCCAGCATGGCATCTCCTTCCCCGTGTCCTGGGCAGAGCTTTGTTTCAGGTTTTGGCCCTGCTGTTTCATGAGATGTGTACCCTCCTAGGCTTGGTCATCAAGTGTTAGGATAGACTTTTTGCAATGTATTATTGCAGAGGTTGTGTAATTCACACGTGAACAAGTCCGAAGTGCAGATGTGTGGAGGTGACAAGTCCCTATTATTTTGCCCTGACTCCGGAAAGAAATGAACACTTTCAGTCTTTTAAATTTGGCTAGAAATGAGTGATGGAAAGCAGTTGCATACTTTTTAGTGACCAGTGAAAGAATGATCCTTTGCTCTGCTCCCTCAACTAAAACGCTCTGCAGCTGTATGAATAGGCAAGCAGCAGCTCTGGTTTTGCCTTGATTGTTGCAGTGAAGGCTTGTTGTATTTAATCTGCTGGGCTGTTTGAGCAATCTCTCTGCAAGCAAGAAACCTGTGAGTGGCTGAGCTCAGATTTCCAGGTTCTTAATCAGAGGAAAGGCTATCCTTGCCAAATCGGAGTTGGGCTCCTGATTGCATCCTGATAGAAAAGATTATTCATCCAGCGGAAAAAAAAAATAGAGCTGCTGTTTTATTGACTGTTGGGTATATATTAGCTGAGCCAATCTTGGCACTCAGGATGTGTTACAGCTCTGCTTTTCTGAGCCTGTGAGCTGGGTTCACTTAGCTGGCCTGGCTCTCAGGAACATTACCTGCTTTCTGACTCTTCCTCCCTTCTGGGGCTTGGGTGCTTTGGGAACCCTTTTTCTTCTTTCCGTTTCATCAGCCCATTTACCACACTGGTCTATTGGGTGGTTTGGGACTCCGTGCTATTTTCTGGGTGAAACCCTTTGGTTTGTGTAAGCAACTGTCTGTCTGGAGTCCATCTCTGACCTGCTATGTTTGTATTCAGCTGATAGACCAGGAAGCAGGTCAGTGCTTCACAATTAACCCCTGCCTCCCACTGCAGGGAGCTCTGGGTGGCTTTAGGAGACCAGAACTTACCATTCCTATAATGGTGGTAACCGTGCCCGAGACTGGGATGTGCCTGTTCTGGGTTACTGCCCTAGAGATCACCTTTAGTTTTTCCAGGAAAGAGGAGAAGCACAAAGACATGTAGCACAACATACCAAAAATAATCATAGAGCGTCCTGACTTGGAAGGGACACGCAAGGATCGTAGCGTCCAACTTCTGTCCCTGCATAGGTCAACCACTGTATTTACTTTGTTAAATCTTGCCTTTCCTGATATTTTGTTGGGTTTTTTTTTTAAACTTGTTGGTTTTATCTGAATCCTTAGAGTCACAGAGGTCTCTGCTGTCAGGCTGCCCTGAGCTGCTCCAAGGAAGGCATAAGTTGCTGTGCTGGCCAGCGGGAATGCACCTGCAGGACCCGCACGCTGCAGCGGAGAGCAGCGCTGCAGGGCACCCTGAGCCATAGATCAGGATCACTGCTGTATTAAACCCCTTAGGGTCATATTTATATAGTTTCACTTTCAAAGCAGAGCTGTTTGAGAAGCAGCACAGCAATCAAGCTGTTCCTCCTGACTTTGTTACCAGAGCCAGTTCAGCAAGAATCACTGACGTGCTGACCCTTCCTTGCCTCACTGGCATCACAGAATCACAGAATGTCCTGAGCGGGAGGGACCCGCAGGGCTCATCGAGCCCAGCTCCTGTCCCTGCACAGCACAGCCCCAAATTCACACCGTGGCCCTGAGGGCCTTGTCCAGGGCCTTCCTGAGCATCGCCAGGCCGGGCGCCGTGACTGCCTCCCTGGGAGCCTGTGCCAGCGCCCCGCCACCCTCGGGGGGAAGAGCCTGTTCCCAATCCCCAGCCCAACCCTCCCCTGGCACATCTCCCTGCCGTTCCCTGGGTCCTGTCGCTGGTCACCAGAGAGAAGAGATCAGCGNAGGTCCCTCTCTGCGGAGCTGCTCTCCAGCCTCTCGTTCCCCAGTCTGTCTGTACAGCCAGGGGTGCCGTGCCCCAGGGACAAAATCCGGCACTTGCCCTTGTTAAACTCCATACGGTTGGTGATTGCCCAGCTCTCCAGCCTGTCCAGATCCCTCCGCAGGGCCTCCCTGCCCTCAAGAGTGCCAACAGCTCCTCCCAGTTTTGTCATCAGCAAACTGTGTCTTCATGGATTTCTTACTGGAAAGGTCCCAGGGCAGATTTAGCACTTTAGAGTACCAGGTATAAGTCTGCACCAGGTGGTTGCAATCGTCCATATTTAAAGGCGAGTGGTACCTATTCACCCTGTAGTAGCAACAGGGCTGAATTATGCACCCTTTCAAAAATGCTGTTGCTATCAGGCTTTAGGGTATGATATTCATGCTCACTCCTTGTGTATAGCATTGGCCACAGGGATGACCCTTGTACCACCATAATCTGTTTCCCCTCCTCAAGGAGCACAGCGTTGCTGGTCTGGACGGTGTAAAGCTTTGCTTAACCCATGTGCTGGGTGCAACCAGCTTTTTCAGAGCAAGGTGCAAAGGCTTGTCATAGGAGTGTGTTGGATAATCCAGCCCATACTGTGTCTCCTGTTGCTAGTCAAAGATCCAGCAGTTTCTTAAAACAGTGGCACTTACTATTCTTCTACCAGCTAGATGTTGTTCTGAGTTTTGAGAGCCTTGGTGGTTCTTCCATCTTAACGCTCAGCTTCTCTGACAGGTCTGTAGCCATGGGCTTCTCCACTCACCGTTCCCCGGCAGCACCCCATGTGCAGAGGAATATACTAGTGTTATACCATGGCCTTGATGAGTGGCCTTCTGGGTGCTCTTGGGTTGCAAGAGACCACAAAGAAGAGGTAGGTTATCTTATTACATTTGCAGGACCAAAGATAAAGGCTGCTAAAAAAAGGTTGTATTTATTTCCATGGGATTATTGGTCCGTTGCACATCTTCTGGCACTCGTATGCACAAGGCAGATAACCTCAATGCCTTTCTCCTGTACGCTGGCTTTCCTCTTTGGTATGAAGCAGCTGGTGTTTTGGTCTTAGACAATAGTTCACAGATGGCTGCTTAAAAACAAAAAAACACCCAGACCAGGAGATTTTTTTCTTCTTTTCAAGGAGCCAAGGACTTTGAAGGCGTGTACTGAGGTTAACTTCCAGAACAAGGGCTGCAGGATCACAACACAAAATCTCTTGGAGCCTGTGACGTAGGTGGGGACAAACGTGTGTGTCTGGTAATTTTAAAGGCAGGTAAAGGCTTACGTGACCCAGAGAAGTGGGGAATCTCCATCCTGGGAGATACTGGATACTGCTGCTGGATGCATCCCTGCACAATCTGATTTAACTTTGAAATCGTCTTGTTTTGTGCAGGGGGAGGTTGGACCAGAGACATCCAAAAGTCCCTTCCACCTTAATTTTTCCATTATTCTTGCCTGGTCCTGCTTGATGGCCCATGCAGCCTGCTTTATGAGGAGTGAAAGGAAGAGAAAAAAGCATTATAAAACATGTAGAAATGTAACAATATTCCTCTCTGCTGCAAGCTCTGCCGGGGAGCAGATGCTAGCTGCCTTTCCTCTCCTAGGTGAATTTATGCTACTGGAAAGGCAACTGCTGTTGCTGTGAAGTGGCCAGATGGACCTGTACGTAGACTTGAGGCAAGTGGGAATGTCGAGAGGGAAATTTGGCAAGGCAGGGAGCCCATGCTGGCGGCAGCTCCTGCCCTGCGAGGGTGCTGAGCTTGGCTTTGGGAGGGATGTGCTGGGGAGTTCCCTGTATTGTTTCTCTCTTCAAGAGCAGCTGTTTCGGGCTTACCTGGATTATGACCATAATGAGAGAGGGATTCTTGTGGGCGTACATCCCCAGGAGGGGTTGCACTTGATATCTGACCTTTGTTTTCATTTCATGCGAGGTGTTTCCAGGCCTTGAAATTTGGCTGTGGGCTCAAATGGACAGTGAAGTCAAGGAGGACAAGTTTAGGATTAGTTCCCAGGGAGACGGGATGTGTGCATAACTACGAGAGTTGTGCTCTTGTAGTTTTTGTGAGAGACAAACAAGCTTTGTGGGCCAAGAATAGCAGGACTAATGATGGGCATTGCTAGAGGGTTATGTGCCTTTGGAGCTCTCTGCAAATGTCAGCCCCTTTGTCTGCTGCCCTGCAAATGCTGCTTGCTGGGAAGGAGAAATCCTGCCCTCCCAAGTGAATGCTCCTCCCCAACTGCTTTTCAGCTCACTTTGCCAATGAGACTAAAAAAAGGGCAGCCCTTATGTGCAGGGACTGTGGATTGCACAGAGATACAGCCCAGCAAGCTTGAAAGCATGGAGGGGCTGGCCTGACCTCCCCAGGGTCCCCACTCGAGTTCAGGGCAGGGAGGGACCGGTGTGTGCAATGATACAGAAAAGCTTTCCGAGACGTGGAGAAGAGCGAAGCTAAGCCCAGGAACTGAAGCTGTCATTATAAACTCAAATGCACTGTCTGAAGGGAGGTTTGCTATCGAATCTGCTGCCTCTGCCTGGGGAGGGAGGGCTTGCAAACCAGTGGAGGAGGGAGCTGTGCTCTGTTAGCATCTGGAGGCTTCCAGAGTCAGCCCGCAAAGCTGTCACTGCTTCAGCTCATGGAGAAGAAATGTTATTCACAGGCTGGCTTCCTGACCAGTCTCATTGCTGGGCTAATTGCCCAGATCTGCTCCATAAGGAGGTTCAGCAGCTCCCCTTGCAGCCTAGCTATTCCTTGTGAAGGTTTGATGTAGCTAGCTTGGTTAATCCCAGATGTATCTTTAATGAGAGATCATTTGTAACAGGAGTTTCAGTGCTGGTGAGACCAGCCAGGAAAAAAAAAATAGTTTCCAAGCAGGTTTGGAAACCTCCATCTTCTAGTCATAGGAAAATTAAACCGAAGCCATCTTTCTGTGATCAGCCCAGCAAATTATTGTAAACCCGTCTGGGAGAAATTAGCATCCAGTTCCTAATTAAAAAGGTGGGAGCAGCAGCCAGGGAAGGTTAAAAGAAGGTATCTGCCTTGAGGCTGTGCTAAAGAGAAACTGTAGGTATTTGTTTCTCAGAAGTTCAGCTGATGGATGCTTCTAGAAAGTCATGGTGCTTGGGCATAGTTTTACTTTGCCCTGTTCTGTTTTTCTTTAGAGATAGAGGATGCTGAGGGCTAAAGGCATCAGCTGGGTGCTTGGCACCCTTCCATTTCCCTCTTAAGGTTTTTAGGTGAGTGACTGAGGCAGGCAGCTGTAGCCTGACTGCGGATGTGCTGGGCATCTAACCCCACAGCAAATGTGGAGTATGACACCTTGCAGCTTCTATGGGGCTAGAGCCTGCTTGTAGGCAGTTGCTGGAGAGCAGCAGATGCATGATGAACTTATACCTTGATTTTCTTGTGCAGTATCATCTGCATCACAGTTCTATTCGCAAAGCTGAGATGCTTTTTTCCCCTGCCTTTCAGGACTGCTGCAGGTGCATATGTTGATCTAGCCAGCATGCTGTAAGGACATGGATAAGAGAAGGTTTGTCAGAAATACTTTTTGTTTCCATCAAGTGAGACTGGTAAAAGATATAATTTTCTACTAGGGAAGCTTATTCTATACATTGCTAAAAACACGGGGCTGCTCAGACATTAGGGAGAGGGGCTAATTACAGAGAGAGGGGCTAGATAAGCCTCTCGATAGTATTCACAGCACTGTGTTGAATGGGAGCTCTTTGCTAGCCCTTGTGCCTTTTCCCAAATAAGTATTGCTGGTCTTGCCTCGCAGGTAGGCAAGTCGGGTCCCTGTGAGATCACACACCTTGCGTGGTCCCTGGCACGCCTGTCACTAGACGAGTGCAAATTTGTGACCTTTGACTTCATCCTTGATTTTTTACTATCTGTAGGAAAGAGGAAAAGGTTTTGGGTCGGTTAAGGAAATGGGGAAGGCTTCTTCTCTGTGGCCTGGCTGCTCTGGGGGTCCCCGTGCTGCTTTGTAAGGGAAAATTGCAGGGCTATGCCTGTGGTGGAGCCCAAGGGGGATGGTCTGGGACAGGAATGAAGCAAACGCCTTGAAAGGAAGAGTGGTGGATATATGTACCTTCTCTCGCGCTCTTGGTTATAGGACATCGTCTGGGTCTGCTGAGGCTTCCTAGAATGCCTGAATACCTGAATTACAGGCTGTCAGAGAGGAGTGTGAGATCCTGCAGGCCCTGCTAGGATCCCAGCTTGTGTACTGGGGCTTTACTCCTGGGTTTGCCAGTGCCTGGAGGCAGAGGCATGCTGGAAAGGCTTGG
The DNA here is from genome assembly GCA_013400875.1 of Anhinga rufa. NCBI lineage: Eukaryota > Metazoa > Chordata > Aves > Suliformes > Anhingidae > Anhinga > Anhinga rufa. Next base: position 33,759 of record VZTV01016007.1, on the reverse strand, counting down.
GACATTGTGGCTGTTTCAGCCAGAACACCACTCCTCATTGTTTGCAGGGATAGGAAGGATCCCTGACATGCAAAGTTCTCATGTGTCATCTTTCCTGATTGCAGATGAATTTCTTCCTGACAGAAGAAGCTCTTATTTACCAAGATTTCATCTGCTCCTGCTGTTTATTGCCCACCTGAAATCCTCCTTGTCTCCTGCTGGCCTTGTCCTTCCAAGAGCAGCCAGTTGTGCTCCGGCTGCAGTGGGGAGAGGGACGGAGTCAGGCTGGGGTCAGTGGCTGCAGCTGACAGCTTCTTTTATGTTTCCATCTGTTCCCTCTCTTCCCTTTTAGTGAGATCAGGTGCCAGCGTGCACTGGGAAGACTTTTCAATGTGAGAGGAAGTCACAAATGGGGTGCTCAGGTCCTTGCTTTCATCTTTGGCAGAGGGAGGCTGCTCACATCAAACCTGCACCCTCCTGAGCTGCTCCTGTAACAGACCCAGTAATGGGAAACCAAAACTCTGCAGTGAGGCTGACAGCTCTGGATCAGGTGGGTCTGTCCTGCAGCTCCGAGCCTTGCAACTCAGAGATGCTTGCACTAATGGCCGCAGAGATGCACACCTGACTGTTCCTGGACCCACTGGAATGCCTATGTTTTAATTTGTTATCCTCTTTTTTTTTTTTTAATGTGGCTACTGTTTTGTCTTCTATAGTCCCAGCTGTTTTAAATGCTATCAGTGGCTTGACAGGTTCATTCTTTCAGACCTTTGGTGCTCCCTGCACAGACCTATCGTTGTTTCTGATCAACCACTTCACGAGTGGCTCCACTCCTGCTTTGTGTTTTGAAGGGTTTACCCTCTGCTTTCGAGGCCTTATGTTTATTACGAAGCTGGTCTGTCATGCGCAGGAAGGTTTCTCTCTAGGAGAATCTGCAGATGTTTGGGGCTGTTTCTGTTGTTGCCTCTTTGATTTCTTGGTGGTTCTTGGGATGTTTGAAGGATGGGAAGAGGCTCAAAGAAAGAACCTGAGGAGCTTGTTTAACAATTCAGCTTGGACAATCTCTGTGTGGAAAATGAAAATCTGCCCCTCTGCTCCCACTGCCAAAATGCGATGTGCTCAGCCTCACCATGGGGACCTCGATCACATAAAAGCTGTAGAGTCTGGCAGTACCTCCATGGCAGACAGCAGGGCCTCTTTTTAGGGATGCACTAGGTGCCCTGTTTAAGAATCAGAAAGCCTGGCTCAGATTCTGGCCCAGGACGGTGTCTCTTTAACAAAAACTTCTGGTCTTTTTGGCAAAAGACTTTTGAATACAAATGCAGTCAAATATTTGACGAAGCAAAAGGTAATCCAGTAGTCCCTTCTTAAGCAAACCAGCAATTGCTTTGGGATTTTGCTCGAGTTCAAACTCGGCAATGGTGGCCGTTGCGTGCTTGCATTGGGCCTGTGAAGGTAACTGCCCCGAGCAGGTAAAGCCACATTCAGCTTTGTTTTTTTTTCTCAGTGTCTGCTTCAGTTTGTACCTTCCTTGCACCGCAGAGCTGGTGCCTGCAGACTGCCCCAGCACCTCTTGGCGCAGCCCTGTGTGCTGCAGGGAGCCGCACCAGCTGGCCCGGCAGCAGCGAGGAGACCAGCTCGTCCCTTCAGTGCTTCACAAGTGATAAATAAAACAGGCTACTGCTTTCGCAGCGCTGGTTCCGAACACCCTACGGTGCTTTGTAGCTGCTCTGATTGTGAGAGGCGCTCCTATGGGCTGAGGTTGAAATGCATGTCATGGGCTGCGTTCGTCCCTTCCCTGTGTCCCACTTAACAACTGTTGTGTTTTCTTATCTTTCTCTCCCTTGCTTCAAACCACAGAACCAGATGTTGGTGTTTGAAAGCTGCCTGCAGGAGATGTACTAGACCTGCTGGGGCTGGGAAGCCCAGTACTGGATCTGCTGACTTGCTGGGAAGCCAGGAGCCAAGGAGACCAGTCCTACTGCAAATGGAGCTGCCGAGTGATGCCAGAAGCTGCAAATGCCGAGCAAGCTGTTTGTGGACCATGCTAAGTATATGAGGATGATTTTTTTCTTGGTCTGGAGAAGTCTGGAGGGAAGGACTGCTTGTGGCATTTGGTGTGGTCCTTGGAGGTGACCGTAGGAGGATCTTGCCATGGGTGCTCAGGTATTGCCATGGTTTTAAATCCATGTGATGCCAAGCAGTAGAGAGCAGCTATGTGCTCAAGCTCTGAAGGAGGTCCTGTGCCTCAGGTGGAGGAGAGGAGGGCCCAGTACTCCCCAGTCTGTGGTGGCCCATGGCACTGGGTGGGATGGAGAATGCCCTGGCAGGACCCTGCCACGAGGAGAAGAGCTGGGTGTGAGGGAGGAGGGACTGACCCCTGCTCTGCCTCTGTGACTGTGAAAGACCACTAAGCTCTGATCCTGCAGTGGTGGTACTGCAGCACGTTTCTGCCCTCGCTATTGTGGGGACTTAGATGGTTTTAGCTGCTAGAGGGAACATGAGGCCAAGACTAAGGATTCAGGTAGTGTCAGCCCCAGGAACAACTATGAAACCATCCGGTAACTGTGTAGGTGATCAGCGCCCTTGACATCTGTCCACTTTCTTGTTTAGGCTGAGATGCTGTGGCAGAACCTTGCTGAGTCAGGCCTGAACCTCTGTCCAAAATCTACCCATCTTCCTGTGGCATTGTCTCCTGGCAGTCACAGCCTCAGTTACTGCCTTGCTAACCTCCATGGCAGAGATTCCCCTTGAACTGTGATTAACTTCTTGAGGCTTGTAAATTTTCTTCTGCATTTACATGAAGACAGCTGGCTGGATTAAATGGTTTCATGACATTGAGGAAAAAGAAAACCTAGGAGGCATTACACTTGTCGGGGCCAAGTACTTCGTTTTAAAAAGCAGGGGTGGGGAAACGAATTTACTCTTTTCAGTTTTCATGGCTGCACAGCTAATGTCAGGGTCTCCAAAATTTAGGTGTTTGAAATATTGTCTTTATTTAGAAAAGCACTAGAGAAGCAGCGCAGGGTTTGGAAGTGGGATGTAAACTAAGAAAAAAGTGAGGAAACAAAATTGATTCCTAACATGGGAATAAAAAGGGAGAAAGCAAACCCAGGGCTGTGTGGTGAGGTCTGTGCTACCAAAAAATTTCCACGTTCTCCCCTGCAATTTGGGATTGCATTGCTCAGAGGAAGGCAGGGGAAATGTGGCTGAAAGGAGCCAACTTTATTTTCCTTCCTTCTCAGAAGAAAACAAATATGAACCCTGCTTGGACTAAAGAGGATTGTGGGCTGCCTGTTTGGGACTCATGATTGGGGCTTCGTGAGGTGCAGTTAGGTAAGTGATCTCACTGCAGTTACTTGGTAGGAAATGTTTTGATGGCATCTAAAATGATTGAGTGTTGCAGTCAGTTCTTTCTTTAACTAAGCACTGAAGTCTTCCTTCATGGGTTAAAATGGGGGTAGTGAACGCTCCCATCTGCATCCCTGCAATCCTGTAAGCTGTCTGTGCCAGCACTTCCCTCCTCTCCCTGGACCCTCATTGCAGCCCTTGTCTCTGCCTTTGCTGTGGCTCTGTCCTCTGCAAGATACCAAATGCATCCAGTTATTCTGTGGGGTTGATCTGGTGAGTGCAGCAATGATGACAGGAAAGATGTGCCTGTTCCAAACCCTGCCAGGGGCTCTGGTTTTGGTGTGGGGAAGCTAGGCAGTGCCTGTGCTGTCGGGTATCATCTCAGAGCCTGTAGCAGGGCTTTTGGGGGATGCTGGCTGATAGTGTTCTGTGTCCTTCTAGCACTGCAGCAAAGGAGAGGTTAATAATGCAACATGCTGGCCTGTTGCCCTTGGCTGTATGCTCATTTATTTCTGCAGAAGGATAAGAGCTATGTAAACAGCATTTCCCAGGGGATGGGGGGAAGGATTTTCAGCCCTGTAGAGCAGCTACCTGCATGGACTAAGAGTTATCTGTGCCTCTAAAGACACGGGGGCTGACAGCCTGGTTTGGTCAGACCCTGCTAGGATGGAGAAGGGTGGCTTATCTGAAGTGCTGAGGTGGCTGGCTTGCTTCTGTGCTGGGCTGTGGGCAAGCATGATCCCTTCTCTGCTTCCTTGGGACTAGTTGCAGTCGGTGCTCCTTTAAATGTGTCCTTCTTTGAGTCAGAAATGCAGGCAGCCAGCTGAGAGCCACGTGCGAATTGGGAATGATGGCTCCAAGCTGAACTGAATGGTGACAGTTGGATACTGTGAAGGGAAACAGGTGAGCTCATGGGGCAGGGAGAGTGCTGGCAAGGGAAGAGGGGCTTTTCGGTCCCTGTGGGAGCAGAGATGGCTGTGTACAACCCCAGGAATGGAGAGGGAGCAATGATGTAAACACTGTACCTCCTCTGAGACCATGGTCCCGAGCATCTGTGGTGGTGTGAATTTCATCTTCTGGGCTCTCCTTCTGAAAGCGTGGGTTTCCCTTGGGAGAGATGGCTGATGCTTCATTTTGTGGCTAGCTTGTAAGCCTTCTTTGAACTGATAAGCCCTGTCTTGAGGAAGAAGCCTGGAAGAGTCTTCATCTTCCCTCCACTCCCCTGTTGCAGCTACACCTGTGTACCTGGGCAGCAGGCTCTGTGAGGGATGGTCTGTCTTATGACTTTTCCAGCTCCAAGTACGTTGGAGCCCAGGACTGGGTCAGAAAGCGGTGGCTGGAGTCTTCTACATCCCGCAGGACGTCCTGAACTCTGTGTGTAGGCTTGCAAAGTATATGCATCCATATTGATTTTAATTTCAGGTCCATTGCTGTTCAAAACTGGCGGCTTGGCAGGGTTGCCTGCTGTCTGCAGCCATTAAGAGCCATGGTTATGGTGAAGAAGCTACAGGACACGCTGGCTGTGGCCTCCTCCTGCTCAGCTGCCAGCAGCGGAGGGAGGTTTGGCAGCTGTTGTACACCTGCAGTGACATCTTCCCCTTGTGCTCTCTGGGAATGCGGTGTATTCCTGTCCCTCAAAGTCCCTGTTAGCTAGAAAAAGTAATAATCTGCAGCGTTCACCTTCCCTGCCATCAGAAATTAAGCAGCTTTGGCAGAAGGCGTGTGTCTTGCAAAATGCCAGAACCCCCTCAAGGGCTTTCTGTGCAAAAGCTGAGAGAATCAAAAAAAGCTGCTTTTTGCAGAGAGCACCGACCCCCTTCTGCTTGATCACCAGGTTCTCTGTGGCTCCCTTTTCATTGGGCTGCATCAGTTGTTCCCTGCTGCCTGCCAGGATTTTGTCTGGGTGTTTAAGGCCCTGGCAAGGGGAGTTTACCTCCTTCCAGGCTGGGAGCAGGTTTTGCAAGGGTTATCCAGGTTCTCCCTCTAGTGACAGGCACTGCAGAGAGGCTGAAGAGCCTGTCTGAGCCAGGGATACAGCTGGGGCCCTCTGGGTGCTGTGCTCCTCTAGCCTGGGGGGCGGAAATTAGCCCCTGCAGACTGTCTTGGTGTGCTCTTACCAAGAGGTGACCTCTTCAGTGCTGTAGTTTGGAATTTCCACAGTGATAAACCATATTGCTGTGTGTGCTGGCGTAGTTGCCCTCCAGTTGATGGGCTTGGGTATGTTCAGCCCAGGGTCTGGCAATAGCAGATGGAGATTTGCCTGGAGTTGAAAAAAAAGGAGTTACATATGGGAATTGGGATGTGGGAAGAGGAGCCGGGGAGAAAAAGGCTTTGGAGTCAAGGCACGCACATAAACATTTCAGCATATGTTTCTCCCTGTCCAACATGTTTGAGCCCCCCTGTCCCAGGCTTCCCTTGTACTATGAACTCTGCTTTACTTTGTATTGAACCTGTCTAGGGGAAAAAAAACCCCACCTGCCTAAACTTTGTGCAACAACTGTAAAATCTTGATGGGTCTTAATCTAGATGAGAAAATACATCGAAATAGCCAGGCTGTGGTATCCGTATTACAATGTCCACTGGTAAAATGGGGGTGAATAAGCTGACCTTTGTCTTCTGATGTGAGGCGGATGGAAGGAAAGTGGTGGCTGGGAAGAACTGCAGGTTACATCTTCCCCTGCTTACCTGACCTCAGAGCCCTGCGTTTCCCTCTGTCAGTTAATGACTGGCTCATCTCTGTAGGGAACATAAGGAAAAAAATGAATCTGCCCATAGCGTGTAACTCCAGGGTCAAAGTACGGTGGGAGGAGGACGAGCCCATGCTGAAGGAGCCAGAGGGTGATGTGCTACATGCCAGGGTGAATCTTTGTTGCATGGACTTGTATTTTGTTGTTCAGTCCTTGGAAGAGACTGTACAGCAAGTATCGGACATTCCACTGTGTACCTTTCCTGGGGCACAGGGCGAGCCTTGCCCAAAGGCTTGCTGTTACCCAGGAGCATGATGCACGTGCTCCCAAGTGAAGTGCAGTAATACTGTGGGTCTTCTCAGGTGTAGTTATTTAGGCAGGAGCCTTTTTGTTTGAGAGGAAGTGTGGGGAAGATGAATAGATGACATGTTCTTTTAGATAATTATTTCACACTTTGTGGTCCCATGGCATTTGCCCAAGGCTTGGAGTTTGAGGTGTCCTGGACTGATTCTTAATGAAATACTGGCGATGCTCACTGTGAAGCAGGAATTGATCTCCAGATATCTGATTTGGAGGTGCTGCTCTTTGCTATCTTATGCAACTTGCATTTTTCCGCTGTGGTGGAAACAACCAGTTCTTTTTTCTTCGTTGCAGAAACGGCCTTGAAATGCATATGAGGGATCCAAGCAAAACTCGGCAAGCGCTGAGCTTCCTTTTGCCTTGTCAGACCCTGCACAAGAGGCAGAGGCACTTGGGTGAAAGGCGCCTGCCTGAGTGGACCGCAGGTGGACGGAGCTCAGAGCCCATCTGGAGCCCCTCGGTGAGGGGGTAAGGGGAAGCCTGGGTTCAGTAAAGAGTTTAAAGCTGTGTCTGTTAGGCTGTGCTTATTGGGGTTTATCTGTTACAGCACTTGCCTGTGAAATGACATGGTTGGCTGTGCTGGGTTGTGCATCCGTGTCAGCCTGTGCTGACAGCCCTGCTGTGGGCAGGCTGGGAGGTGCGAGTTACCAGCAAAGCAGGTGAGCTGGTTAAACTGGGGTGCAAGTTATCACAAAGTGTGCAGGAGGGAAGAGCATGTGGTCCCTTTTGAGGGCAGTGCTGGCACCTCTGTGTGTGTGTGTGAGGCTTGGTTTTTAGGATATTTTGAAATACTGGGTGTTTCCAGGTTGTGTGTGGCTCTTTTCCTGATCAGTCCTGCATCACCCTCTTTTCCTGATCAGTCCAGCTATCACCCAGCTCGGTTGGCTTTTCACCTCTACTGACAAGTCGTCCCACTCTTTTGCAACAGAGACGGGTTCGCTCAG
>VZTV01016007.1:0-26099 GCA_013400875.1 Anhinga rufa | reverse complement strand
CTTGCTAGCGGGGGGGGGGGCTGTTGTGCTCACTGTTGTGCTCTCAGGTGAGGTGAGCTGACGACGGCGGTATGTAGGCTGTTTTGGCAAGGGGAGGTTGGGTCTATCGTGGGTTATCGATTATAGAACAGGCTCCTCTAGGTGGGTTTGGGGCACCGCCAAGTCCTGCGTGCTAGCTTGCTTTGTCTTAGACCTGGCACAGGTGATAGACCTGGGAGAAACACTTTGGATTTTGCCTTGAATTTCTCTAATCGCTGCCCCGTTTCAGGATAACGGGCGCAGGGATGTGGCTGCGCTGAAGCTGGGAGGGTGCGCTGGAGGCAATTGCACTGCAATGCTTGCTGTGGCCATTGTACGCTCTCCCTGAGCTGTTCTTGTCGCTTTAAGCTAAGGCGCTGCTAGCCAGTCTTCTCTAGTGTCTGCGCCCCAGCACAGGAGGGAAGTGCAGCTGGTTTCTGCAACCCTGGGGCAGGAGCAGGTGGGCAGGAGCTCCCTGCTGAAGCCGCGTGAGCTTTTGAAGCAGTTCGGCAGGCCTGCGCTCTGGCGATGTGGTTTCTGGGCCTCCCCTCCGCCGAGGCGGCAGATGCTGCGCTGGAGCAGGGGGACCGCAGGCAGCCTCCGCTCCTCTGTGGGGAGCGGGTGGGTGCCGAGCACCCCTGTCCCCTCTGCCTCCCCCTTGTCCGCCATCGCTTCCCGGAGGCCTCCCCCTTGTCCGCCATCGCTTCCCGAAGCTGCCGCCTCCCCTCTGGGCGTCAGGCTGTTGCCATGGTGGTGTTGGGGCTGGCAGGGAGGCCCTGTTGCTTTGGGAACGAGAGCAACAGCCCGGCTGGTCGTGGCGTGTGAGCGTGTCCCCGCGTCCCCCGAGGAGTGGGAGAGGTGGGGGATGCCGGGGTGGAGGTGGCTGTGCCCCCTTCCCAGCTGAAATACGGAGGGTGGCTTTCGGTGCTGGTGTGCCTGGGCGGGCTTGGGAGGGGGCTGGGGGAGCCGGGGGGGGTGATGCCCCGTGCCCCACACAGCGTCCTCCATGGGGAGGAGGGAGGCAGGGGTGCATGTGGGGCAGGGCGACCTCGGTCCTGCCAAGCGTCTCATGGCAGCGGGCTGTGCTCATCCTCCTGCGGGATCTGCTTCCCTGCAAAGAAGCGACTTTCTGGGGGAGGATTTTAGGGGTGAAGTTGCCCATGGAGCAAAGCGGGGGCTCTTGTGCTGGGTGAGAGGCACCTGGAGGCTGCAGCACATTCCATGTCGGGCACTGGGGGTTGGAGCCCCTTCCACCCCCCAGGAGCTGGGCACGAGCAAGCTTTGCTCCCCAGAAGAGAAACTTGCTAAATTTCTGCCTCTCTTCCCCTGGGATGCAGATGTGACTGCATCCAGGCTGTGGGTTAAACGTGGAGGGGACGGAGGCTGCCTGCCTCGCTGCTGCGGGTCTTGCCCTCCTCGTCTCGCATCTGCACTTCTGGATGTTTTGCCCTTAAATCTTTTGTGTTGCCCAGTCTGTAAATGAGGGATGAGATAATTTATTCTTGCTGTCTATAAAATGCCATGAAGGCTTATGATGAAAAACGCAACAGATGGCCTGGGTAGAAGTGACTGCAAAGCTAACTCACCAGAACTATTCTTTCCTTGCGTTTTAGATCCGTAGATGATTTTCTGAGAAGCAATTCCTGTATACACCTAGGGAAAATACAGAGGATAAACTACTCCAGGAGGGTGCAGGTTGCTCCTAACAGGTTGTCCAGCCTTGCCCCTTGACTGAAGGATGAGAAATAACTCGGTGAAGCCGAAGTCTGCTCTCTAGCATCTTGGGGTTACAGCCAGTGCTGTAGTATTATAATAGTAATCCAGGAAATATGGAATATTTACTATTCTGGCAGCCAGTAATGTGTGTGTGTGTATAATTGGGTAGGAGGCTGGAGCCAGGTGAAGTGAGGTCAAGGGGTGGTATTCCTGCCTCTGCTTTTGGTTGTTTACCTGTCTCTGGTTTGACATCTTTGAATTTAATTAATGTTTATGTTCTTCCAGAGATTGAAACCTCTTTGTGAGAACTGGGCATGAATACACATAGCTCTTTCACTGAGAAGGTTTTGAAGATTGAGATTAAAACAACTTGGCTTGGCTTGAGGTTCACAGGAGCATTTCAGACAACTTGGCTGATGCCTGACCTCTCAGGGCCCTGGCTGGTGAAGGCAGCTGGTCAGCATGGGAAGATCGTGCAGCCTGTGCTGTGTACTGCGAATTGATGCTGCAGGAGTGAAGAGATGGTTCAGAAAGGGAGAGAGGATGGTTTTTAGGGATGCTGGCAGTGCCCCTTGTTCCAGCGTGGGTGTGCGGTTAAATGGTAGGTCATTGCATGTCAGCAGAGCTGAGGTTCACGTGCTTTAAGCCCCCAGGGAGCACAGAATTGTTCATTTTACACTAGCCTGCAAAGGAGAGCTAAGATAAGCAGCATGTGCGAGCATTTGCTGTGGAGTAAGAAAGATATCACATGCAGAAACAATCTGATATCCATAGGAGTGTTCCTATGACTTGCATGAACTTTGGATGAGGGCTTGACAGTAGCTACTAAAGAGTAGTGCTGCTTCACTGACCTGCTGCTCTGGATTCACCATTGCAGAGTCAGCTCTGACCCCATGTATGGCCGCTTGCCTCTGACCTGCGCATCCATTAGTAGTCCTTTGGCTTCTGCTTTTCCACTCCCAAGTAGCTAGCTGCATGGAAGCTCTGATGCATTGTGAACCAAAATGAAATGTCGTCCAGATGCCAGAAAAAGAGTAAATAATAAGGGAGAGTTGATGCAAGTTGCAAAGCCAGGATAGCAGAGATCAGAGGCTGGGGGAGGCAGCGGGAAAGGGAAAATAGTACTCTAAATACTTAAAGCAGGAGCCAGAGTTGTAAATTATAGCATGTGGAGCTGTGGAATCTCCAGCAGACCCTTGGAAGTGAGCTTGGCCCCCCTCACTGTCAGCTGGGAGCTGAAGTTTATTAAAAGAAATAACAGGAAGGTACAACACTAGGCTCCTATTAATTATCTCAGCTACGGTAGAGCGTTTGTAATAAATTGCAGGATGACAGTACTGAAGTGATAAAATACAGAAGGGCTGGAATATAAAGGTGACAAGTGAGGCTTCCTGGGTAGCAAGAGTTGATTTAGAAAGCACTCAGCCACTTAGCAGTGGGCTGGAGGGGCAAGAGATTAGCCCTGGAAATTCTGCTTCTCCTTTCCTGGCTTCCTTGAGATGCTGTTTATATGGTAATTATAGCTAAGCAGGTGATTTCCAGGCGAGAAATGTGATCTTGCTACTTAAGCCTGAACGAGGCAAGATGATTTAGCTGAACAAAATTGTTCAATAGCATCCTGATTCTCACTTTTAACAGATCACCTGTCTCACTCTTCCAGCAAAGTGTAGTAGAAGGGCAAATTAACCAATTACTCCAGAGAAAGATGGCTTATCTTTGTGGAAGGAAGAAGAAAGAGGATTTGTTGTGTATATTGAAGCAAGATTCAGCCACCAGTCTGTGCTCCTACAAGAAAAGCTGGGTGATAGTGTATTGTAGTGCAGAGTGTGCCAGTATATCCCTAGCCATTAAGTTTGGAGGGTGATCGGTTGGTATCAGACCAGCTCAGAGGCCGGTGCTGCTGCTTCAGCACGAGTGACATGGGGTCCCGTGAAATAAGAGCACTGGCACGTGGCATAGTGACAGCCACAGGATCTGTATAGATGTGAAGCTGTGCCTTTACGTGAAACTTCCCTTTTATTTCTTAATGTCCATTAAGAAACTTGTTGTTTATTCTTAATTTCCTGTCTTCTTCAGCACAGTATCATCGGAGAGCTGTTCAGTTTTATTTTACAGAGGGAAGCTGTAGGACATAGGCACAAAGGGATTCGGATGCTTTAGGGCCATATCTAAGTGCGCACATCAACTTTTTCCTCAGTGCAGCTTTTGTCAAGCTCATGGGCCCTGAAGGGCCCCTCGGTGCCTGTATTTGTGCTGTTGAGCCTCCTGAATTTTCCAGGTCCCAGCACGACTGAGCTCTTGTGAAGCCCTGCCTTGTACCTACAGATACTTTGGCTGTATGACCCTAGCCCATAGCATGAGCTAGTGTTCAGAGGTTAATATTGCTGCCCTAAAGAGAAGAGGTGAAAGCACTTCTCTTTACTCCTCATGTAGCTCGTGGCCAAAAATACTCACCTGGAGCAGAGCGACCCTGTGCAGGCCCTTCTTTTCTGCCTAGCCTGAAGCAAGGAGTCTGTAGTAGCTGTGAGCCCACATCATGAAACAAATCTTTTTATTTCACTTTGAAGATGATCCTGGTCTCTGATTCTACACACACACACACACACGCTCCCAGAGGCTTCTTATGCATTGCACATTAAATAGTCATTAGCTAAAAGACTTTGTAATCCAGGAAGCAGAGCCCCCCAGCCAAGGCTTGTCTTTAGCTCTCAAGCATCCTAGCTGCTAGCTTTCAGGCTCAGGCTTTTTCTTGCTTGATTTCTCCATGCAGCAGTGCCAAGAGATGTGGAAGTGACCTTGTCTGGGCTGACAAGCAGGACTAAGGAATGACTTTGACCCCTTCCATCTACCTGGGAGGGCAGGGAGGTTTGGGCTGGAAAAATAGATGGTGAGTTCAGTAGCAGGATGGTCGTGGTTTAGCCCCAGTCAGCAGCCAAGCCCCACGCAGCCGCTCGCTCACTCCCCCCTGGTGGGACGGGGGAGAGAATTGGAAGAGTAAAAGTGAGGAAACTCATGGGTTGAGATAAAGACAGTTCAACAGGTAAAGCAAAATTCACATGCGCAAGCAAAGCAGAACAAGGCATTCATTCACTGCTTCCCATGGGCAGGCGGGTGTTCAGCCATCTCCAGGAAAGCAGGGCTCCATCACGCGTAACGGGTACTTGGGAAGACAAATGCCATCACTCCGAACATCCCCCCTTCCTCCTTCTTCCCCCAGCTTTATATGCTGAGTATGACACCATACAGTGTGGGACATCCCTTAGGTCAGCTGGGGTCAGCCGTCCTGGCTGTGTCCCCTCCCAGCTTCCCGTGCCCCCGGCACAGCACGGGGAGCTGAAACAGTCCTTGGCTGGTGTAAGCGCTGCTGAGCAACAACTAAACATCTCCGCATTATCACCACTGCTTCAGCACAAATCCAAACCACAGCCCCACACTAGCTAATATGAAGGAAATTAACTCTATCCCAGCTGAAACCAGGACACAGTGACACGGCCAAGCATGGAAGCGGGGTTGTTGAGGTTGATGAGAGCAGACTGAGGTACCAGCATTGGGTTTGGCATTGGGGTGCTGAGGTGCTTGCAAGCCTTGTATGGGTTTTGTCACTTCTACCATGCAGCTATGTGAAGATGCTTTGGGGCCAGCAGTTTCCCTTGCTAAGCACCTGAGGTTTCTCTGACAAGTCCTCTGAGCATGAAACCTGGCTCCAGCTGTGCTGTTTGCCTGCAGCAGGCAGGAGTTGCTTCTGTGCTGAGCAGGTGAGGCTCTAGCATTGCTTCTAAGGTGCTGGAGCTGTGGGAAGGAGGACAAGGTGGCAGCCCTGAGAGTGCATCTCAGACCAAGCATGAGAGGCTCGATGGGTCTCACCTTGACATCTGTCTCCAAGTTCTGCCTTCTGAGGCAGGAAGCATCACCCACCATCTAGTTCCCTTTCCTTATAGCACCTCTGTCTTGATGCCTTGAGCACCCAAGGGTGTCACGTCTGAGGTTTCTTTGCCTGAGCTCTTCAGTTTCCACTCAGATTTGTGGCTGGATACCATGTGGGAGATGTTTTGGGGCAAGCTTCCACAGGCTAGCTGGCTGGAGAGCCAGTTTTTCAGGGCTTGGATCCTCCCTGACTGGACTGTAAACCCTCAGATAATGAATGTTGGTTTTCAAATGGAGGGTTCCTTGTTCCCTGCCAAGAAGATACGATGATTTGGTTTGCCTGTGGCCAAGAGTCTCATGAGAAGCTTTTGTTTATCGCATATGCTGTGCTGAAAATGCGTGAAGCTCCCTGGCAGCTGAGATGCTCTTATAAGTGGGGTGTCCTTGGCTGGCGTGTGTGTATATGTGTGCACGGTTAATTGGAACTAGCTCATCAGGTGGGTATTCACCAGGTGCAACGACAGAGGACACCCCCAAAGGCATTGTTGGAGCTGCAGCAGCACGGTGATTTGCCTGTTCTCTTTTGCGCTGATGTGACTGGGGTCCTCCCTGGGCGAGCAAAATAGAAATTGAATTCTTGCTTTGTAAGTCAGCGTGGAAACTTTGTCTTTACTCCATAAACAAAAAAATGATTAGCTTTCCTGCAGCGTCTAAATTAATTTATCTGAAGCGCGTGGAACATTAACAAATGCTTCTCTAAGGCGTACTTTCTCATACTGCTGCAATCATTCACTGTGGAGTGAGATGTTTAAGAAATAGATGGGCTGCAGCGATTTGCAAGGCTGTAACTTTATCAAGGCGTTTCGGCGGCATTGTAAACCACCAGAGCAGAGACCGAGTAGACCAATTATGATACTGGGAAAGTTCAAGGCAGAAAGCATAGTCTCCACTCCAGCCTATTGCTGAAGAAATTCCAAAGCCACAAATGCTTGAACATGCATCTGTTACTGGTGTGGAACTGGTAAAGGTGGTGAACACCTACGCTTTACTGGGTTAGTGGACTTTTCCTATCATGCTACCTGCAGGATGAGATGCTGCTGTTTTGGGGAGCTTCTCCGCACAGCACCCTGAGCCTGCGCAGTGCAGTATCTCCCTATGTTAGAGCAGGAGAAGCTCAGCAGCAGGAAAATGAGCTAATGTCAAGCTCTGAACTCTCTCCTTCTTTGAGGTCCTGGTAAAATCTTCCTGCTCTGCCTGGCAAGGCTGTAACAGTTGAGGAGAGGAGATGCTGGGCAGCCCAATTTCCAAGTCGTGTCAGTTGTCTTCCAGGTTCCACGGGGCTCTCGGAAGCCACCAGCCCCAGTGACAGTTATTGCTGTACCGGTGGGACCACGGTCACACCAACGGTTCCCTGGCCGGCTCCTGTCCCTCCAGGCTGTCCTCAGCCACCAAATAGCCCGTGGTGACTCGGGAGGCAAGGCTGGGCACTACACAAAGTGAATCCTCCCAGAGAAGCATGAATTACCTGTCCTAAGGTAGTGGCTGGCCCCCAGGCAGGAAGGAGGCGGTTTTGTTGGCAGGAAGGCCAACAGCAGGGATGCAGCAGCTATGTGATACTCAGGAGGATTTAACTATATACCTGGTCTAAGAGCAAGTCTGGGGAGGTAGAAGGGTTTTTAATGGGTTCTAAAATTGCTGTGCAACTTGCAGCAATGATAGAGGCTTCTAGCTTAGCTGTAGATACTGGAGTAAAGGGAGCCTTGGGGAGGAGGAGGCTGAAGCTTGGGTGTCCTTGGTGATCTTCAGCTTGGTACCCTGCTCTGAGACATCTTGGTTTCCTGAGACAAGTTGGGAATCGCTAGCCCAGCCCCGGGCATATTTCTTCATTGCCTGTCTAAGTTGTCTTAGCTGTTGTGTCCTGGTACAGCTGGTTCCTCTGCCCAGGCTCCAGGCATTTGTGCTCTCAACCTAAAGCTGAGGTGCCAGAGCTGTCTGCGCCCTGAGCCTGGAGCAGAGGAGGAATTGCAATCCTTCCTTATGTTTCTGGGGTGGGTAGAGGGCTGTATGAGGTGGGGAAGATGGAGATCTCCCTCCACCAGACAGGGGTGGTGGGCTGGAAGCGTGCTATGTTGTGGTTGCTGTTTACAGGGAAGTGTGGCAGATTTCTTGGTTCTGTTCCTTTCCTCCTAATCTGGGCAGCTGATCCCTGCAGGCTCTAGGGGAGGGGAGCCGTGGGGCTCTGAGAGTGCCTCGCTGCAGGGCTGGAAGGCGGGGGAAGCTGAAAGACTGGGGTGGGGGTGTGGAGGTTGGGAGCCCTCTGGAAATAAGTATTGTGGGCATGATGAACAGGATTAATTTCTAGTGAAGTGAAATTACAGGTAGAAAATTGGAACAAATAATCCAGTTATTCTCAAGGCTCCCTAATAAAACATTGAAATCCAGATTAATGTTGTATCATCCCCATTAGATTTCTCTTGAAAAATAGATATATCCAGCTTTAAATCCTAGCATTTGCTCCAGCATGCCCTCGTATCCGTAGGACACTGCTGTGCTCTTGTGTTTCTTGCAAGGATGAAAGAAAACGGCAACCTTGTTGTTCGTGATCATGGTACTGCGCCCTTTACAGTGTCAGGAAACAATACTGTAGCTGTTTGGGGAGTAAAGGGATGAAGTTATTGCCTTCCTTGCAGGATGTGGGTAAAACTTGAGGAGAAGGGAATGGTCATCTTTGTATAGATGATGTCTTGCTCTATACAGCAAGTTCACACAAAAAAGATGATGTGGAACAGAAGGAAGCGGGAGGGAATATGATCTGTGATTCTTTTTACTTAATGTCAGGATGAAAAATAAAAAATCTAGGGTAGAGCTGGGTTTGAGAGCACTGGTCTTTCAAGTTCCAGAAAATTAGAAGTGGGCAAATCCATCTGTTCCTTGGTCTAGTTAGTCAGAAAGGGAGGGGAAATTATTTCTAGTCCAAAGTAGTGCTTAGCAAATACTGTATGTGTTTATCTTTGATTTTTGTTGGTGCTTGAGACCATCTTTCTGGGGTTGTCTTCTCTTGCCCTTTCTTGCACACCCGCTTTGTGTGATGCAAAGAGAGGCAGTCAGAAGGCTGGTGGTTGGAAGAAGAATGGCCTGTGGACCTGCTAACCCATGCTACTTGCAGGAGCTGGAGATGAACTGCCATTAGGATAAACTCTTAAGTGGCCCTGCTTTCACATATATTACATTTATATTTGAGCTAATTGCTCATGTTCCTTTAACGGTTTCATGCTTTTATTTCTGCTGTTACAGCCTCTAATGCCTGTAGGGAGCCTTGAGTTTGGGCGTTAATAAGTGAAAATTAGGGCCCTCATACTCCATGGAGAAATGCTCTTGGGCACTGTGGTAATTTCATGCCTGGAAGGAATCATATTTGGCGGATAATTTTTGTAACTCAAACCAACCAATCTAGCCTTGAGAAACTATAGTTCTTAATCAGAGTATTGAACTCTATGCTCCATTAGTTAGAAACATCACCAGGCTCCTTGCACAAAGGGTGGACACTTGGTTTGCAAAGTAGGCAAGTGGTCTGATTTTGTTAATGCTCAGGGCAGCAGCAATCCCTGATTTTAAGGTTCTCCATAATACTCTGAGCACTTAATAGGGTCAGGCACACAGTCATATCAGGTCAGCTGCTCTTGCAAAATGAAGCAGCTAAGGGACATTTGCCTTCATAGAATCATAGAATCATTAAGGTTGGAAAAGACCTCTAAGATCACCAAGTCCAACCACCAGCCCAACACCACCGTGCCTCTTAAACCATGCCCAGAGGTGCCACGTCTACATGTTTTTGAACACCTCCAGGGATGGTGACTCCCCCACCTCTCTGGGCAGCCTGTGCCAGTGCCTGACCGCTCTGTCAGTGAAGAGATTCTTGCTAATATCCAATCTAACCTTCCTTCTCTTCCCAACAACAAAAAACTTCTAAAGAGTAATAAAGGACAGTCTGGATATTAATAGATTTGGTTAATAATTGCAGTAAATGGAGTTCCAAAAGTAGTGGAAGGTGGGAGGGATGGTAAGAAATGCCAGCAGGCCCTGGTGTGTGTGTGCGTGTGTGTGGCTCGTGGGACTGCACCCACAGCAAAAGGCTGTTTTGGCTCAGAGAATGTTTCTGGGGTTTTACTTCTATTAATCTTAACTCTGCCACTTAAGTATGGTCTAATTGTGAAACAGGGTGGGGAGGCCTTATGCTCTCCACTTACGAGGATGCCACAGCCTCGAGACATAGCTGTATCCTTTGGGACTGCCATGAGTGGGATTCTGGATTTTCAAAGTCCCGTTATTGGTCCTTCCAGGTGAGCTGAGACATGGCCACTGGCAAGATTCATTGGTCCACGGGATCCTCCAAACCGGCTGATGGATTCCAGAGCGAAGTGGTAGCACCTTGTAATCTGAAGCTAGTCAGAGAGGCAGAGGAGTGTGTAACTGTAAGTACCTGCTGTGGCCAGGTAGGAGGAAGGCTGTTAAGGCTGGAAACACCCTGCTTGTCCCTCCCCTGCCTGTCCCTCCTGTTGTTGTGTCGTGTGGCGGGCTGCTCAAACGCTGCCTGAAGACTTGAGAGATGTGGCTGGTCCCAGGTAGAACAGGTTCCAAACCAGCTGTGTTATCTCATATCCTATGTGGAGCACAGATCCAGCCCTGCAAACAGCAATGGAGCTGGGACAATTCCTCCTACCCATCCACAAACGTCCCCTTTGACTGGAGCTCACTTGACTTGACTGGAGATGACCTAGTCCTGAGGCTCTGTTGAGGAGATAATCTCTGTGTACTTCTGTGGAGAGGTCTGTGAGGCCAGAACAGAGAGAAAACAAGTGCTAATTAAAAAGGGATAACTAAAACTTGGACCCATTCCTCTCCACCTCAGTCTTGGCACGATGCTGCTTTTCTGCTTTGCTCTGGTTCACCCAGCAGTGACATCTCCACACATGTGTTGGTTGTGAGCATTGTGCAAGGATGGAGTTCGGGAATCTCTGGTAACTCCTCCCCACCCTCTTTAAAGGTCACTGGCTCGATCCAGCAAAACTGAAGAGGAAACAAATGCCCGAAGAGCAGAAACCCCTAAACATGTCACATCAAATCATGAAGGAGAAGCTAATAGGAGAGAGCCACTTGGTTGGAGCATGTGTATTCTGCTCTATATCATTAATTTACTGATGTTAAATATTTCAGCAGGTAACTTACGGGACTTCCAGGACTATCCTAGTGGCTGTGATCACAAATTATTCATCGGTGGCACTTGAACAAGAAAAGCCTTTCTGAACAAAGGCATTGCTGTAGCTCTTGCTGGTGTTTTGCATTTCAGCTGACTCCCTCTGCATTCCTGAAGGAGATGTCTCTTACCACCGAGCAGAGGCTGGCCAGCACTCGGGAGATGAGGCGGCCCCGGATTATCCAGCTGCTAGACATGAGTGAAACCTCCCATCAAAAGGTAGCCTTTTCCTGCCCTTTTCCTTGCTGTTTGATATGACATTTGAAGAGGGTGCGTGCTTGCGACAGGCTTGCCTCCAGCTTATCTAAATACCTCGGTGACTAGGTCCTGTTGTCCTTTCAAATTGTTGTTGGTGGTGGAGTTCTTTCTGCTGGGGGAAAGGCAAAACATTTTTCCTGGTGAGACGTTGAAGTCCTGATCTGCGCTAAGCCAATATAAATAACCCCTCTGATTTCAGCAGAGGTTTGTTGGAGTTTAGGTACCACTGCCGAAGCGTGGTGTTGGGGGAAGGCTGAGGCAGGACACAAGCTTGCGGTTTTCCATCCTCCCTCTGAAATAGCCACCTCTTGCTTTGGTGTAGTCACTGTCAAATGCTTGGGGTTGTAGGACTCCCTCAATGGTGGCAGCATTGGTCTTTGAAGGCTGTAGGCCCTATGGTAATTACTCAAAATTTAATCAAACCTATTGCATTAATGCTTTGGGTTAGAACAATATGTGGGACCCTTACAGGGTGTTAGGTTTGCAGGCTGCAGGACCCTGCCAGATATACAGGGGAATCACCTCGGGCAGAGTGGAGCGCATGTGCTTTATCTGGATCGATGCTTGCTTAGACGTATGTTTAAAGCTGCTTTTCTTACAGGACTGCTCAGTATAACACACAGTCCAAAGGGGTACATTACCGAGGTAGGCTGTTGAGCAGAAAATTGCCAGCAAGAGACCTGTAACAAATCAGTTAAGGATTGCCCTAGACAGCACAGGAGGCTGGGAATGCATCAGATGAGTGCACAAATAACTGGCAATGTGCTGCAGCTACTGGCTTCAGCGTGACTGTGACTTCTGTGGAGGAGTGGGAGACCTGCCTGTGTCTTTTGAGTGGGAACAGTGCAGCTGGAAGAGGGGAGAAAAAGCAGGTTACTTCTTAAAGTAATGCCTCTGCTTTATAAGCATTTGCTGTTTGTGTATGTTTTCAGACATGCTTCTGCAGTGGTATTAAATAGAGCAGCAACAATAGAATACAATAAAGCATCCGTTTAAAGCTCATGGAAAAAAGAGATACCAAGTCCAGCCTTACTCAAGTTGCCTAGTAATGCTGAGAAAAGAGCTGAACCTTATCACCATCCAGCATTTGCCCCATTTGTCTTTTTCTTAACTACTGGGATACTCTCTTTTTGGCCTTGTTTTCTCTGGTACTGTTCTCTTCTTACTGGTTTCTAGGCTCTATATCAAAAAGGTACCTGGGGATGTGTGGGACTCGGTCTCTCTGTCTCAGAGTGAAGATTATCCCAAAATTGTTTCCCATGGAGTCTCACATGAATTCTTGGGTTTCACTTGCTCCATGAATGCTCATGGCTCTTCCAGTAAGTGCTCCGGAGCTGTGTGACCACATTAGCACAGGGCTCTGCTGGAGGTAAGCGCTGCCTTCCTTTTCGGGGAAGGAAACCCGGAGAAACACCTACTAAAAGAGTTTCTTAGCTTGAGCCTGTTCAATGTGGTCTAGAAACTTTTGATCATCTCGGAGCACAGGTGAGCGAGCTGCTGTTTCCCTAGTGTGAGCTGGGCAGACATACTCACCGAGAGACTGTACTTCACTGGAGATGAATGTAGGATTCCCATTCATGAACCTCTCACTGCTCTGTCTTGCGTCTCCAGTTCTCAGCAGTTGACCTGGAGCAGAGCTTGTTTCAGCCTTTCCCATCAGAGGTGGTATTTCAGAACTACGTCCCCTGCGATGTCTATGAAGTGCCGCTGATTCTGAGGAACAATGACAAGGTAAGTGCTGGGACGCGGGGGTTTAACGCTGCTGGAAGAGGAGAGCAGTATAATTCACGTGGTGTACAGCATAGCAAGTTCTCTGCTGCAGCACAGCACATCCAGAATAAAATGTCTCCACCTTTACTTTGCAAGATGGTGGAAGTCTTCCCATGCTGGGGATTCTCCCCCTGATTTGGGCCATGTGTTGGTGGTATCTAACCCAGAGGAGCTTTTCTAGTCAGCATCCTTCACCTTGAAAGCCCTGGATTGATGGGAATGTTGCAGGCTTTACGGTTCTTACCTGCTCTCATGCTTTACCTCAAGTGTGCAGCACCTCCTGGTAGCTCCTTGGTTAATCTCGGTTTCTGGCAGGGCATCTCTGCCTCTCACAGCCTGTTCAGCTGCCTCTGTGCAGCTCACTGTCAAAGCACAGGGCTTGAGTCTTCTCCAGTTTATGCTGGAGTAAGTTATAATTAGTGGCATTATCACTCCAGGAAAGGTGTTCTGAAACAGCAGTGGAAACAGACTGATTTAGCAGAAGCAGTGGGAGGCCTTTAGGTGCCACTTTAGGGTCCTGCTAAGCTTAATTTAGTTCTGCTCAGGTTTTTCTAAGACAACGTGGCGCTCTGCTTTCCCTTTGGAGAACCGCAGCACATCCAGAGTAAAGTGCTGTTGAAGGTCTCCACCTTTACTTGAAAAAATTGTGATCGTTTTGAGATTTCCCAAGAAAGTCGAGAAGGGAAAAGTTGAAAAATGTCAGCAATTTTGTTCCACTGTAAAGAGGAAAATTGAGACCTTTTGAATTTCAGCAGGGGAAACATTTGCTCGAATGAAGCATGTGCCAAGAGCTAGCTGGTGGGAAAAGGCAGAAGGGAGGAAAGGAGCTGAGTTAGAATGTGCTCTGGGAGAGAACATTGTACACGCAAGGGTTTCTCTTGGCATGCAACAGTAAGTGTACTGGAAGCAGAGAAAGGTCAGAAAAAGAAAGGTGCAATTAAAGGGACTGTTCTGTATTGAAGAGCAAGATGTATACATGAGAGGAGGGCAGGGTGGGAAGATGGAAGTGTACAGGAAAACTGGGGAATTAACCCCCTCTGCAAATCTACCTGTTGAGGGAAACAAACAAGTGGACAAAAAGGCCGTCGGGGCATATTGCAGGTAGAGGAACAGCAGGAGAAGTCAATGTTCTGAGATAACAGGTTTTGACAGGGACATGACAGGGACCCTTCGGCAAGGAAGGATGCAGGTGTGGTCCCTCGGTTATTCCTGGAGAGTACTATGCCATTCCTGGCCCGGGTTTAGCTTGGGAATATTGGAAAGATGCAGCATGGATGCCCATTAGTGTGGTCCACACTGATTTTGGCCACTCTTTGCTGTAGGTATCCTCTTTCCTGATTAAAATGTGCCTCAGTTTCTCTTTTCCTACTTCTCTGCTTCATTTCCAGTAAGTGTTCTGGATTCAGCTGCTCCGTTATCCATACGGCACTTCAAAATGTTTGTCTTTGCCAAGTACCAGCCAACAGGCAAACAGTTAATTTGCTCTATTCATGCTTCCTCAAGTGGAAAAGAACATCTGCATCAACATTTCTGCCATTCCCAGTAAAAAATAATAAACTTGTACAGCTGCACCTTGGGATTTGTATGCCCTACAAGGGGGAGGCAATGTGTGAACTGTTGATTTTTTTTTCCTTTTTTTTCCTCAAATAAATTAGTTTTGAAGCTGGTAAGACCTCAACTATTGGACAGCACTGCCGCAAAAATAAGATAAGCTCTAAGGAAAATCTTTGACATATTTAAGCACACAAAGATAGAGATGATAATCCCAAGAGAGGTTATTATATTCTAATTTTGTTGGCTTTTGGTAGTGTCCTGGAGAAAAGCAACGTTTTGCTCTGTCTCAAAGCTTTCTCACCAGTTTCCCACCTTCCTGTGAATCATACTGACTTATACTGCATGGTAGCCTGAGGCTGTCTGCTCCGTAAAAATCCAGCCTACAGCAAAGTATATTCCAAATAGAGGTTCTGTAATCATTCAAATACTGATTTGTTTCGCTATATACTTACTGCTCTTACCTGTGTGTTGTAAAATTGCTTGCCTGTCTTCAGGCTGCTCCTCACCACCTTCAGAGATGTTCTGGGTGGCTTTTGCTGAAGGTCTTAGCCATGTGTGCTCATCTTCCAGGGGATGTGATGACCAAAATGTTTGGCTGCAGTCTGAAATGGGCTCCTGGGACTTGCTGCCCCACAGCATTGCTGGGGAGTAAAGGCCGTTCGGAGAGTTCAGCACTGCCTTGGCCATGGGTTACCAGGCTCGGGTGGGTGCTGCAGAATGAATCTCCATTTTTCTCAAGCCTTGTGTGGGTTCGTTGTTTATCAGTGAAGCTGCCTGTCAGTCAAAATCACCTGCTTTAGACTTTCTGAGGTGAGATTCGGTGCTCAGGGGTTGATATCTGTGTGCTAGAAAATGCGTGTTTGCTGTCTCTGTGCTTGTGGTATCCCAGAGGACAGAAACTTGCAGCAAGGTGCCGGCAGGGGCTCCTGGGTGTGGGGGGCAATACCCAGAAGTCTGCCTTGCCTGCACTGGCAGCTACCTGGCTACAATCACCAGGCAGTAAGAGCCTCCGGAGAGCTGAGATTGGCTTTTAATAATGAAACCACACTGTGAGTCAGTGCTGGTCATGTATTTCAAGTCAGAAAATGTCTTTGAAGCCTGTAATTGATAGGCGCAGCCTGGGGGGTTGTCTGGCTTTCCATCATTTTGGCAAGCTGACTGCTCTAATCTTCTGCATCAGCCTTTCCTTGTGGAGTGTCGGGCTTCTCCCTTGCTTCTTTACAGCCCCTTTTAAATTCTCTCAGCCATCTCCTCCTTGCATCTGGGGTTGTTTCTTTGTCTTCCGATGTTCCTCCTTTTGCTCTTCAGGTTTGCTTTTATTCCCAGTGAGTCCACAACATCTGTGGTCTCCTTCTCTTGCTGGTCTGCCCAAGTGACTCTGTAGCACCACAGCTTGACTGCCCCGCTCAAACCCAGTACGTTAGAAGTTAATTTCTTCCTTGCCCCAGTATAACAAAAACTGCTTTGCCTTCAGATAATACATTCTCCCTCTAGAGGCATGACCGCATGGATGTGTGCGGGCAGAAGCAAACAGGTTCTTTGGGCTTGTTGAATATGGGGATGACTTGATTCAGGTACTATATCTGTATACTGCTGGTGTCTTACCTGCTTGGCGATTCCTTCGCAGCAGGGCATTGCCCTACTGCCTCTGGGCTAGACCTGTTTTGCTCAGGCAGAATGGATTCAAGTCCACCCGTGTGTCTTCGGTGCACGTACCTCCAGAGCTAAAAGTGCTTTGGAAAGCTGGTTAAGGAAGGATGTCACCAGGGCATGGCCAAGTCTCTTCTCCTCATGTTTTCATGAGTGGCAAAATCATAGTTTTACCTTTTTCCTTGCAGGTTCCTCGGCTGGTGAAGGTCATCTTGGAGAGCTCACCTTATTTCAAGTTGATCAGCCCCAGTGCTGCGTCCCGTAAGGTAGCACCTGGCATGGCTTCAACTTTCCGCATCCTTTTCACTCCTGAGGAGAACAAGGTGAGACTGGAGGTCCCAAGAGGTTTACGTCTTCAGATGAAGGTGAACGTGCAGGGCTGGATTCAGAAGAGCGCATCTGGCGTGGATTTTGAGGAACTGTCTTGGTTTCAGTGGGGTCGCACTGGATCTAGAACTGGGGGAAACTCTTTCCCCGTGGTGAAGATTTTGCTCTCATAGGCTGGAAGCTCTTACATGTTTCCGACTGTTTTTATCCTTCAGTGCTGGAACATTTAATGTAATGTCTGTTGGCTTCAGGGATGAGAGTCTACTGTCTGCAGTGGGGTGGCCTCTCAAGGTGATGGTTTCTAGTATCTGGCCACTGCTGCATAATTATGGGTTTGCTCCCCTAATTATAAATACAAAGGTCTGTTTAAAAGTGACCTGTTATTTGGAGGACTCGAGGTGAGCCTGATCAAAGTGAGGACCACCACCTTTGAAAACTGGAGTCACCTTAATGTATATCATGTTGTACAGAAAGGTGAGGCAGTGGAACGTTATCTCTAAAGTCACTTTTTTGCACACCAGTTATAGCCCACACCCTGCTGTGAGGTGTGCTCCAGGCGGTGGTCAGGCAGTCTGCAGCTAGTCACATCTTGGCATTGCATGGCGCTGTTAGCTGCTGCGGCAGGGACTGATGGGCTGTGCCTTCCCTCCATGCACTTCCTTGAGTGTTCGTGAGGGAAGATGCACGTGGAACAGTAGGAAAATGGCAGGGAGGGGTGTTGATAAGATATTTAGCCATCTCTCTACTCAGTGGTAGGGGTTTAATTACTATGGAAAATACGAGAGGAACCAACAGATCCAGAGAGCACTCTTTCCCATCTGGCAGCCACTTCCCTGCCTCACCCTGGACTGGAGGAGCAAAGATAATGCTTTTTCATACCCTCTGTTTTCAAGCCTTGCAGCTGTGCTGTCCCTGAGGATACTTGCCTGCCTGCGATCCAGCTGCGAGTCTAGGGGAGAGGGAGTGCTGTGCATGTGGCATGGAGCCAGCCTGGCACAGACGCACCGAGCTCTAGCTGTCCTTAACTCAGCAGGAGCTTGGTGTGCTGCAGATGACTTTGAGACACCTGCCTGAAAGAGCATGTACAGGAATAAACGGGCAGGTGCAATCTGCAGGGAGACACATTACCCCAGAGCCCGTGGGCAGTAGTACTGGTGTGGTTGGGTCTTCGTGCATGTTGTTGTGGCTGCTCTGTCAGCTGGCACCTATTGCATGCTTGGCAAGCAAAGCTTTTGCTTAGAACGTCAGTGCTGTGGCCCTGGCACGTCTGATTCTCGGTGCTGTGATGTGAAGGGGCAATGCTGTTATTTGGAGGCTTGTTAATACAGAAGGATTTGGTATGTGGCCTGGAAGGGAAGAAGCATTGCAGGGAAACAAAGACAGGCAAGCTGACTCTTTCCACCAGCATCCTGCCACCTCTTAGCATGGCTTTGTTGGAGAGGCAAGGTTAGGGGAGAGCTTTGAGCCGGTAGATGTTTCTGCACCAGGCCAGAGGTGCAAGATCTCTTTGGGCATAGCTGTTTTCTGTCTTTCATTTGCTGCTTAGATTTAGTTTAACACTTTAACACTCCTCAAACAACATAGATGCAGAAAACTAAAGAGGAAATGGCCCATGGTCCCTAGCTCCCCATGCTTGTGGAATAATCTGTTCCTCTGGAGGGACTGAGAAATTATTTAACATCATTAATATTTAGGGTAAAAATTATGTTGGCCTAGGGCAGTTCTCCAAACTACCCAAGTGACACAAGATCTTAATCTCACTGAGGTAGGCTTTGCAAAGTACACTGGTGCCTTTAAAATGTGATTTATTAGTACCAATTAGTGTTCATTTTTGGGGTGGAAGAAGTAAATTGGTGCCCATGAAAGGCAAAGTGCTGCTCTTCAAATTTAGAGAGGCCAGGAGAGCAACACACGAACATCACCACAAATAGAAGTAGGGGAGATAATCCCCAAGAGCTCCAACACCCAATGCTTTGTCCCTTGTCTTGCCCTTGAACGGGTGACTGTATGGCACGGGGAGCTCTGCCAGCGAGAGGTCCTCCGCACAGCTTCAGTGACACCCCAGCGGTTTCTGCTCAACTGGGTCTTGTGCTCCTTGCAGGGCTTGTGGAGGGCGTCGGGAGAGGGACGCACGCTGCTCCACGAGGAGCACGTGGGGGTTTATACAGCAGAATCAGAATTTTGTACAAACAGAACGCTTTGTCTCGAACTTGATGGAGTGTGAGTCAGCGAAGTACCGGAGCGCAGTAGCTCAGCTAGAAATGCATCGATAGCGTGGTCAGGACTTTGAAACCCCCTTAGCAAAGAGGCAGGCTTTGGGAAATGGTTCTGTAAAGCCACCTGTGTTGGGGCTTGCAGTGGCTCGTGTGCAGAATACCTGCCCTTTAGTTGTGGAAGGCTTGTGAGTGCTACCTTTGAACAGCTTCTGCCTCTGCTGCTCCACGATCCACAGGGATTGTGGATAACCCGGTGAACTGGGGTGCAGGTACAAATCCCTCTGTCAGGGCTGGAGAGTCCTCCTGATGTGGAGTTGGTTTATGTAATTCTCTTGCTTTGAATCTGTTCTTCCCCGGGATAAGTCTGACTTCAGCAAAGTCACTCCTGATTCAAGGGAGGAAAATTGTGGCTAAGCCCTAAATAAAAGGATCGTGTGAGATGTTAGTGGCTGAAATGCTATGTGGCACGTAGCCCTTTCTTGAAAAATGAGCAGTTTCCTATTGTCTCACAGTCATTTGGGAATGTGCCACATGATTGGACTGTCAGAAAGTAAATAAAAAGCTGACACGTCTCTTTGTTTATTGGCACTTGCATTATAAATATAAAATGCTAATTTTTCTGCTGGGCAACATTTCCAATTAGTTACTCTTACTGCTTCTGGTTTACCCGTTTCTGTTTTATGGATCCGGTCGCACAGTGTGGGTGTTCTCGTGCCACCCTCTGTTCCCGGGAGTCCTTGCATGATGGTCTGACAGTCTCTGCCTAACTGGAAACCATTGTGGAACTGACTGGCAAATAAACAACAGACAAATACTTATATTTGTGTGTTCTCCAGGCTTAATAATAGATTCTCTTGAAGGAAGAAGGAAGCAAGGAGCATGTAAAAACATAGCACCACTTACTCTGTTTTGTCCCCTTGCTCGTTTCACTGTAGCAATACAGTATTTTCAGGCAATGCAAGTTCAGTCTGTAAGGTTTGCAAAATTCATTACTGATGCTCAGTAGAGACTGAATTAATGCTCACTGATTAATATGAAATATGACAGGACGATGAGTTATTGCATTACTGAAATTAACTCCTTTAAAATTCAGTCCAGCCCTGTTAGATGTTTTACAGCACGCAGAAGCTATTCCAAGTATACTTTTAAGACGACCCCTGGGAGGAGGGAAGGGGCAGAAGATCAAGGCAAATGGCCCTGTGCAGAATGAACCTGGAGCAAAGGGACTGGTTTCAAAGCATCCCATGAATTGGTAGCTGAGGGAGGCAGGAGAAGCGGTACCCCATCTCATGTGAAGCTGTCTCTATTCTTCAGTCTCCCTCCTCTCTTCTAATGGCCCTTGTTTTCCAGCCTTTAGGGTGGTGTGGTTGCAGCAGGGAGCTTTCCCTGTTTGACTTACTGTGTTACCCTCTGCTACAAGGATCTTTGCTTTGCAGTTGCTTTGCAGTTGCCAGCTGCAAGGAATTCAGTGAAGTATTTAGGATTGGTTATACAGTAAAACTGACGTCCGAGTTTGCTGGCAGACTGGGCAGTTAAGGTTGATATTGCTGTGACAGTAATTAATGCTAGCCTGAGTTTGCAAAGGGCCTGAAATGACACCTTTGATACAAGCAGTTGTTTTAATTTCAGTGGGTGCTGATTCAAATGCCACTGATGGTGCTTTGCAGGGCAGAGCTTGTAACTTACTGCTTATCAAAGGGGAATAAGAGAAGTGGAGCCATGGTACAATGAGATTTTTCCCTGAAATTGAGAATGGAATTGTATGAAGGATGAAGTTGTGTTTTCACAAAAATCTATAGCCTGAATCTGTGTCTAAACACAACAATCTTTAAAGCATAGAAGTGATGCAGCCCCTCTCTCACCCGGGCATGTTTAGTTAGAAACCTGCTTTTAAACAGCCTGCTAAGGGTTTGCAGTTGCAAAGTAAAAAAAGATTTCAATCTGGTTTCAGCTGGCCTGTAAGTGCACAGCAGAGCTGGTAACACAGGGCAGTGCTGCAGTGGAGAACTGCAGCCTTTGTATTCTCCCAGGGGAGGGCGATTCAGCTTTCAAAAGCTTAAGGGACCACGGGTTCACAGCAGCCTGAGCAGCCAGCTTCTGCCTAGCACCCCTCTTTCCTTGGATTTTCCCCCCGTTTGGCCTGACATGGCATCCAACTTTAATGCGCTTTGTGGTCCTAGAGCGCGACTGAAGGGTCAGCGCAGGCTGAAGTGCTTTGAGCCAAGCCTCCTACGGGATGCAGCATCCCCGAGCGTCCCTGGAGAAGGGGCTCAGCACACAACCTGTGTGCGTGAGTGGCAGGAGGCAGCTTTCTCTCTTAAAGGTCACGGTTGTCTCTGTGAGGCCAAATCCTTGTTGCTTTAGCCTTGCTTTCGCGTACCTGGGGAAGTCCCTTGCCTCGTACATTGCTGTGCAGGCAGTCCCAGTGCCTCTCACGGAGGTGGGAAAAGCTGGCTGTGCTTGCTTTTGGGGGGGATTTAGTCCTTGGGCTCTTATTTACACTGCTGTCGATCCACTCGCTCCTTAGCAATGAAAATGACTTGAAAATCATTTCCTTTTGCTTTCCTGAAATACCTCCAATTGCCGAAGTTTCTTTTTTCTTTATCCCCCTGCTGATCTGAACTCCTTGCATCTTCCTCTGTCTACCTGGCATGTGGAAGGGAGAGATAAGTAAATATGGCATGCCAAGACTTAATAGGGCACGAAGCTTTCAGTTGGATTTACAATGCCTTTGTTACAGTAATGTGGCCAAAAAAAATAATAAATTAATTCTTCATTCTTCATTTGCTAATGCAGTTTCTGAGGATCTAAACAGTCCAGGATGTGAAGTATCCAGATAATAGGTGCTTTAAATTCCATGGGCTGCCCATAGCTTTTATTTTAGAGGGCTTAGGCTGCAAGATCGAGTACAAAATTGCTAATTCAGAAAGACTTGCTGAAGATGAAACGATCTCCTGAAATGCGATATTCAATTCTGTAGGTCGTTTGCTGCAGCTCCCTTCCTGGTATTTTACCTTCCGAATATGAGAAGCAAAAGCCCTTCTGCAGTTTCCAGTGTGAATATTGGAGATGTCTAGAAAAAAAGATCCTTCTTTATTCTTTTTACATCTTGGATGTGGCAGCATCTGTTACTGCAACCTTAAACCCCAGC
Source organism: Anhinga rufa (assembly GCA_013400875.1). Taxonomy (NCBI): domain Eukaryota; kingdom Metazoa; phylum Chordata; class Aves; order Suliformes; family Anhingidae; genus Anhinga; species Anhinga rufa. The sequence continues at coordinate 4,321 of VZTV01016007.1, read as the reverse complement.
AGGTGGTTGGTAGGCACTGGGCGTTGGTTGTGTTAAAGCAATAGCTGTGTGTCTGTGCCTTGTCTGGCTGCCTTAGGTCCCTTCCAGGCTTGGAGAGGATGGGTTTGGGAGCAGGAAATCCCAAGTGCCGAGGAGTCTTGAATCGGTTCTGCTCAAGGGAGCCTGCTGCGTGCAAATCCTAAATGAAATTGTCTGCTTGCTGCTTCAACAATTATAAAAAAATCAAACGAGTTAAAAGCACTGAGGAAAAAAGGTCAGGACGGCAAGTGAGTGAGAAGAGGCAGAGCTTTTATCAACTTGTCAATAAGAGAGCTGCTGGAGGTAATGGCTCCTGGCCCCGCTGCAACAGTTTTACCACTGATTTCAGCAGGGGCAAGGCAATACTTCCAGCGCAGCGATGCCACACCATACATCTGGAGATCGATCTGCTCAACCCTACAGTAAAATTATTTTGGTGGCTTGATTTGCCTTCCTACTGCTAAATGCCAGACAGCTGGGTGGGGACTGTCTGGCTCTTTTCTGAACAAGCCGATGATTGGGAATAGCACAGCTGAGTTTATGCTGGTAGAGTTGTCCGAGTTGCCTGTTTGCAGCTCCTGGTACCGCTTGCCTCAGGTAGGCATGCTAACAAGGCACTTATTCTAGAGACCTTACAAGGGAGACTGATTAAGGCATCAACCATGCCAGAATGTGCAGCAGAGAGAAAGCAAAGCTATTGCCTGCATCCCCTGAGGCTAGGATGAGATGAGATTAGACATGGGAAGAACTCTCTACATCTGGGGTAGAGCTGGAACAGACTGCTGAGGACAGGGCTGGAATTGGTAGAGCTTTTAAGTACCTGTCAAGTATCTCTGGAGAAAAGATTGGGTACAGAGCTGAGCCAGTTCTAGGGTGGGGAGATGGATTGGATAGCTTTTTAAGGGGGTATGTGTCCCCAGCCTTGTCCCTGTAATGCTATGGGAAGGGGTGGGAAATACACACGTACTCTACACTCACCTGGTATGAAAACAATTGTTGTGTCCAGCATTATTTCACCAAAAACCAACTGTTGATCATGCATGTGGCGAAGTCCTTTAGAAAACAGACCTGAGCATCCCCTGCCAAGCTTCAGCGAGGTCGCTGCATTGCTGGGATTGTAGTTGGTGCTGTGGCACAACCGGGTTCTTAGTGGTGCCTTCAATAGTCTGCAGTGGTGACCAAAGCAGGTTCTTTTAACTGCTGTAATCCCTTACATGAAATTACTCTCTTTTGCTGCCTCAGAATCAAACGGTCAGATAACTTTGTCTGGTTCTGCCAGCTTGCTGTAAAAGCAGGTGAATCAATGAGCTTGTTTCTTCTCCGCAAGTTAACAGCCCTGTCCAAGTCATGCTACTGGAATGAAAGGTCATTAAGGTAAAAAGTACTATTACATTATTTAGTGCCACTGTTGGAGCCGTAGAAAACAGCAGTTTTTCTTCTGCCATGGGGACGGTACTAAATCCACTGTGATGAGATTGTTTCTTTCCCTTCAGGATTACTTCCACCAGCTCACCTGCGTCACAGAAAGGGAAAAGTTTATTGTGCCGATCCGAGCTATAGGAGCCCGAGCTATCCTGGACTTTCCTGACCAGCTGAACTTCTCCGTCTGTCCAGTCAAGTACAGCACGCAGAAAACTCTGCTGGTTCGCAACATCGGTAATCGGGAGGCCCGCTACTGCATCAGCACTGAGAGGTAAAGGCGCTCATCTCTTTTGTGCAAAACACTTGCATGGTAATATAGCTGGTAAGCAGTAACAAAAAGGAACCAGAGTATCTGAGCTGCTGCTGTACTGCAGCCAAAGCTGGAAATGGGTAGGACACGTGGGTTTTGCAGTTGCTTACATGTTACATGTCACAAAAAAGTGTTTTAAGCATGATGCAACCTTTGACAATAAGTACTCCGCAGGCTGCAGCGAGGTTTTATGCTGCAGTGGTGTCTCCAACACAGCAATCGGTTACCGATCTTGCCAGACCAATTCAGCTAGTTTGAAAGAACAAATACAAGAAGGCAACTTGACTGCCCTTGGGCTGGATGGGATGCTGCATGGCCCACGACGGCTCTAGGAGCTCAGTTCAGGTAGACCAAATGAAGTGTTAGGAAATGGCGGGCTATGAGCTGGCAAAAGAGACATTTATGAATTTATCAGTAGCTGTGTCTATATTAGCAAGTGCAATCGCAGCTGTAGATCAAAGCAATTGGTATCGAGGCCCTGACAATAACACTGGCTGGTCCAGGAACTTTGCTTTGCAGTAAGTTTGGTCTGGTCCCTGGGACCAAATATTCGTAAGTAGAATGAGCTCTTAAGTGGAGATGAGCAGGCACTGGCTTCAAAAGTGCACCACAGCCCCCAGGCAGAATCCTAATGAGGGCACAGGCAAAAGACGAAGCAAGTACCTGGTGCGCAGTTGGGGGCATTTTCTTCTAGAGCTTCTCTCCCAGATTTCCTGGAGAATGTTAGTAGCTAGTTAGTAGAATGTTAGTATGGAGAATGTCAGTAGCTAGCTCGCAACCTGCTGATGGTAAGTACCTTCTGAAATGGTTACATACCACTATCAGCCAAATACACCCACCCTCTGGGGGGGCCACAAGCACGTGGCGTTCTGGTACTACCATAATCCAATGCCTGACGTGAATTGTGTTGTGGACAACCTATACTGCTCCTTTTGGTCTTGGAAGACAGTCACCAGTCTTCCAGTTTGCTGAACTGGAGAGGGCAATACCTTTTTGGCACTGCATCTGCCAGGAATCAGTTCAGTTGGGTGGTAATTAGTTGAGAGTTGCTTGGTGCCAGAGGTCTCAGTGTAGGAGCTGAGGTCAAGAATGCAGCAAAGACCCGCTGCCTGACTTGGTGCACCTGAGTTGCCTCAATTTCTTCCCCAGGAAAACAGGGCTTAAAAGAAGAATTTTTACTTTTTCTCCTGTGAAATGTGAGGGTCCAAGAGGAGCTTCCACCAAGGCCCAGCAAAGCTATTTAAGCAGGCTTCTAGCTATTTAAACAGGCTTCTAGGATGCTATTTAAGCAGGCTGCTGCTTTTGACTCTGGAGAATACATAGGCAGGAACTTGTAAATCAGTGTACAGTTTTCCTCTGGGATTTCCAGATCTAGTTGTCACAACTAAAATAAATACCCATGAAGTCTAGCATCTTTCTGCAATGTACTTGCCAACTGTTCTATTGACTGATACAGCATATGTTGGATCTTGCTTGATATGGATTTTAAGAGTTTCTGAACTTCAGCAATTAAATATTTCAGTCCTGATTTGCAATAAAGAAATGAGAAGCATAACAAAAGTTTTATTTCAAACTACACAGAAGAGCATAATTCTGAATAACTGGATTGCATGTGTACAGAGATCAAAAGCTGATATGATTTCCCTTGTCAGCTGAAGGCATCAGTCATCTCTTCCATTTCATTACGAACTTTTGAAAGCCAGTTTGAAGTTTCAAACGGATGATTTAAATGTTTCAAAATAAGCAGCACTTTATTCTAATTAAGTTATCCCCACTTTCAATCAGATTTCTTTTTAAATACTCTAAAGTTCTGTGTTTCTGCGCTCCTTTTTTTTTTTTTCTGCTTTAAGTGTATCAGCAAAATGTCATAATGAATTCTTCACTGGGAACTTTCTTAAAGGCTGAGTTCCTCTAATGCCTGCCTATCTACCATCTGCCTATATGTATATGCACAGATGTATAGGAAATAGGAGAAATTTGGGGAATATGTGAAATGGAGTTGGGCTGATTTAGAAGATTAAAATAATAGAATAACTTTGCTTGGAAGTGATCTCTGGAGATCACCTGAGCAAACAGCCCAGTCCAATCAAGACCAGCGTCCCAAAGTTTGATCAGGTTTGCAGGTAACACAACTTGCTACCCCAGGCCTTTTTGTGTCGAGCTTTGAATGTCTTCGAGGTTCCCTTGCTTCTCTTGGTCCTTGTTTTAGTGTTCAGCCACCCCCACGGTAACAATTTTTTTCCTAAGACTTACTCAGATTTTCCATTACTGTTCATTCTCCCTTATCCTATCACTGCACGTCTCAAAGAAGAGCCTGGCCCCATCTTCTCTACACCTTCCCTTTACATAGTTGTAGACAGCACTAAGATCACTCTTCATCTTTCCTTCTCAAGGCTGTACAAACCCATTTCTCTCAGCATCTCCCTGCATGTCCTTTGCTCCAGCCCCTAAGGTCCTCTTCTGTAGAAATGCTTTCTATCCTATTAATGCCCAGCTTGTACTGCCAGGGGTTATTCCATCCCAAATACAGGATTTTGCATTTTCCATCCCTGAACTGCACGAAGTTCACAT
>VZTV01016002.1:1314-12851 GCA_013400875.1 Anhinga rufa | reverse complement strand
AAAATCTGATTATTGCATTCTGAGGGTCTTAACTTAATTTCTTTTGGTATTTACTTTCAAACAAGGGAAAAATATTTTTATTTGAATGAAATCAAAAGTTTTCAAAGAACAGAAAGCATTGAGAGCTGTGTATTTGTTGTACATCTCATTTGGAAGTGCCAAACTAAATGACAGTGAAGAAAATTATAACCTTTTCCTCTGAAGTATGGAACTGTTTCAGATCATAGAAAGTATAGTGTAATTAGACAAGAGAAATAAGCCATGGGAAAATAAGGATGAAAAACACCATTAACAGGACTGAAGAAATAACCCTACTTATAAATATCACATGGTAAAACTTGGCAAGTAGATGAAGGGGAAGCAGCTTCAATACTAATTCATCATTATTTTGAATAAAACCATTACGATTCTCTCTTTTAAAGTTAGGCCATTACTGAATTTTAAATAATGCTCACTGTGATTTATATCTGTGATTAAAGTATACAGCAATACATTCACACAGGTTCTGTTATATATTTTATTTCACTAAATAAGCTATCTCATTTAAACAAAGATTTTCAATAGATTTGTACATTCTGTAACTTAAGAAAAAGCATGTTTTATCTGTGGCAATAATACTATTGACAATAAAACATAGATATTATGATGTCTTGCTTTAACTTTCTCTCCTCTACTTCTGACTATTAAAAAAGATTAAATTAACATTTATTTGTAAGATTTATATTTTCTCTGCACTTGTGACACATTTTAAGTATACCACGCATAGCAGATTTCAAAGTTATTAATCCCTTGGTTAAGAACTAACTAAACAGTGACTGTCTTCTTGAAAAGCAGATTTTCCTTCCATGAGACACATGTTAACATATAAATAATTGTTTATTAAAAAAATACTCAAAATTTGCAAGATTTGACTTGTGATTTTAGGTGAACACACAGAGACAGTAAGATAGATGTTGAAGAAGAATAAATAAGAGCTAAGGCTATGATTTCAAAGCCATAGATGATAAAATAAGCCTTATTTTAGTCTTCTTTGCAAAAAAAAAAAAAAAGAAACTTTGAAAAAAACTTTATTTTTTTGACAAGCAGTTAAATTTTTACTAATTTTAGCTCTCTAGAGACTTCAGAATTTAATGAAAAAAAGCAATCATACTAAAATGTTCTAAAAAATATATTGGTTGCTTCAAAGGTATCCTAAATGAGAAGGAAACACTGGACTCTGTAAACTATTTTAAGTTCTGCCCAGTGTAGACATAACATGTAGAGTGAAACAGAATCACTACACTTTTGATGGAGAATTGCCTTGGTACCAGCAGACCTTACAAATAACATCTCCTTCCAAATAGTATACAAGTTGTTTGTTCCTTACATAATTGAGATGACAAACTTCTTGAAATTATAGGTTATAATTTCCTGATACTCTTACTGTGCAGTAATGAAACTATTTATGTAAAATAAAGCAAGACTATTTAGACTACCAAAAAAAAAAAAGCCATATAAGCATAAAACTCCTATATATTCACTGAGTAATTAATTTTCTGATAATGGTTAAGCAACTTCCTTTACGTATGTATTGAATAGTCAATGGTCTCTACCCTTAAGAATCCTGAGAAGAAACAATGCAATTATTCTCAATAAGAAAACATTACCAACTAGCTATTAAAAATAAAGATACTTTTAACAATCCAATTTTAGTAAAAAATTTAAGAACCAAAAAGCTTTTCTGTGTAATTGAGTGTTTGGGTTTATTAGAACAAACATTTCCACTCTTACTAAAACTGATGAAACTAAAATAATCTATTAGAAAAAGAAGTGACTGAATATTTTTTAACAATTTCCACCACAACAACAAAGACTATCTACCTATCAAGTTGATTGAAGAATATTACCCCATTTCATATAAAGGAGAAGGTTGGCTATTCATGAGCCAAAACCTGTAATGAAAGATGTCATGAAGGAATGCAACCAAATGAAAAATGACTACAGCTCATTCTGAACCCAAAAAAACATGAATGAGAGTCTCCTCCCTCTTCCATGCATTTAGAGAAAAAGAATACTTTGAAAGCCTTTGGAGCTGATCCAGCTCATTTCTCTGACTTTCTTTGCAACACAAGATCACCCTTCCCAGATCAGTCTCATTGCTGTAAGAAAGCAGAAGCTAAGGACAACTGTCCCCTTTCTCCCTGTAGCACCTGCCTGAATCTGCACAGCAAGTTTTCAGGTCAGCATGCTTCTACCATATGATTTCACAGAGGCAAACAAAACAAGTGAGATGGTTGTAAGGGGCTACTTAATAATAGTTTTCTTTTAAGAATTTTGAATGGGCTATTTAGATGATTTTATATGTTTAAGCACTAAAAGCTTCTTTACTTAAACACTGAGTTATTTAGACCACTTATTTCTGGAGAGGATATATAAACTAAGTAAGCCAAAATAAAAAATGGAATTAAATACAAATCTTTCATTCATTTTTCACTCTCATGACAATACCTCAAACGGTTTCTTTTGCAAACTGGCTTGCTAATTTTGGATTTTTAAAAGGTGGGGAGATATGTTTATAAATGATGTAGGTAATTTACAATAACCTAGCTAAGACTGATGATCCCGTAAATTAATATTTTTTGCCCATTTGTAAATATTTCAAGTATCAGGAATAGAGTGGAAAGCTATGCACAACTTGTGGAAATACTGGAAGTACTGGTTTTGGCTGGAATAGAGTTAAAATTTTATGCTTAGTAGCTTGTATGGTGCTATGTTTTGGATTTGTGACTGAAAGAGTGTTGATAGCAGAGGGTTTTTTTAGCTATTGCTGAGCAGTGCTTACACAGCGTCAAGGCTTTTTCAATTTCTCACACTGCTCTACCAGTTAGTAGGCTAGGGGTGCACAAGAAGCTGGGACGGGACACCACTGTGTGACAGCTGACCCCAACTATCCCACACCTTATGATGTGATGCTAATCATTAAAGCTGGAGGAGAAGATTGAGGAAAGAGGGGGGAAGTTTGGAGTTATGGCGTTTGTCTTCCCAATTAACTGTTACATGTGATGGAGCCCTGCTTTCCTGGAAATGGCTAAATATCTGCCTGCCTTTGGGAAGTAGTGAATGAATTACATATTTTGCTGTGCAGCTTCTGCTTTCCTTATTAAACTGTCTTTATCTCAGCCCATGAGTTTTCTCACTTTTACCCTTCTGATTCTCCCACCCATCCCACTGTGGGGGAACGAGTGAGCGGCTGTGCAGTGCTTAGCTGGGGTTAACCCACAACACAAGGTGACAAAGTCTTGGTTACAGGTAAAACCAGAAGCAAAACTGTGGGGTTTTTATTTTAGACTTTAGGCAAAGGAGATTGTCTCTGGTGTAATCATCTCTTACTTAGTTGTGTTTTTGAATTATCCTTGCCTTTCTCTAATAATAAAATTGTCATAATTAATAGTAATTATCATTTTGTTTTTCCTCAGCTTTGAGTCCCAGTTGAATGCAAACAACTGCAGGAGGTTAAAATTGTGCTCTTCATGAAAGAAAAGTCTGGCATAAGGAACAAGCATTAAGAAATGAGCTTTATCTTCCATAAAAAAGATCTGGACTTAATTTTAACACTTTTAGGATTGTAAAATAAAATACCATGCTTTATAAATTATATGTTTGCTTTTAAAGTTATGCTGCATTGTTATTCTGAATTTGTGTTTACCACTGAATCCTGTCAGGTCTCTGCCAGGCTGAAGATCCCATCACCAGTTTTCTTTACAACAGTTCAAGTATGATCAAGCCAAGGTTATTCTTTTTTTGAACTCACGGATTTTTAATTATAAAATGTATTTTTTTCAACCTTAGAGTCACTCTCATTCCCATTCTCTTAAAAATCTACAAACGCTTGTTCATTTGCCTCTTAAAAAGTGAAAACAGAACCTATTCATTATTCACATAACAAGAGTATGTTTGTATAAAAAGTGATTATTTTTACAATTATTCTTCTCAAAAAGAAATTATGAGCTAAATTGAGTAACTAACATATTCTGCAGAATATTCCCAAATCATCACTGTCTCTTCTTTTCTCAAAGTCTGAAGGTACTGCTAGAGTAAGAAAATCATTAATGGAGGTAGCAGTCTTGAACTCTCATAAGAGATTTCTTCATCATTCTGAAATATAATTGTATTATCCTTCTCTTTACCCTCTTTTCCATCAATAGGGGACAGAAATATCTGTTTAATATGTCTGTATTTTGTGCATGTCAATAACGATATAAAAGTGATTGGCCAACACATTTCTGGTCTATGTTGTTTTAGCGGCTTTGATACTGAAGTCATTAGTTGTGGGGGCCTATAGGGATTTTCCATCCCTCAAAATATTAGAAACAGTTTACCCATTATAAATCAGGGTATTCTGAAATTCAGTTAATTCAGCTATGATCTTTATGGAGTCAGATTAGATGACTGCAATGATACCTTCTGGCCTTACATTCTGTGGACATATGACTCAAAACATTTAAAAAGCTCCAAACCAAACTCAAACACTTACCATAAGACCTTTTCTAGATTTTGCTTGCTTTTGGCAGGAAAAAGATATACAGCAAAGCTAAAAAGAAAATCAGAAAGGTACTTTTAATTTAGCCGTTGTTACCACAGCTAGTCCATCTTATCTTATATGGTCCTTTAAGTCTGATTCATACAGGCAAGTCTGAATTTAGCACACACCTATACACAAAATATAGGAGAAAGACATTTTTTAAAACTTCATACGTAGATATAGAGAACTTTGAATACAGTGTTATAGTTTCAGGATCATTTTTTGACCTAATAAAAAGGTTAGGTGAAAGTGTCCTTATATTTTAGGCTCAGAGGGATTAGATTTTCTCACTGGAAAAGCCCTTCAAGTGTGATGCTTTAACAGATTCTAATTACATAGTGCCTGGTAAGTCGTTACCTTAAATTCCATGCCCTAGTTTCATAAAGTTGCTGGAAACAGTGAACATAAATGCCTCTTTTAACTTAATCAGTCCTGTAAGTGGGTACACATAGTTGTAGAAGACAGAAGGCCACGCACGCTGCTAGTACATGGAAGTCTTTGTTTTGACTGTTTGGTGGAACTAGACAAAAATTTTCCAAGAAAAGTGGGAAGGGTTGGGATGACTGAAACCATTGAGCTGGAAAACCCAACAGGAAGGTAAGTGAGGGCTGCATGGGAAAGAGAAAGAGTTGAGATCTGTAAGGTAATTTATTCACCTGATAACTTAGATGTATGTTGACTTGTCTGCATTTTCAGCTTCTCGTGATATAGACAGAAGGCTGCAAAATTATATTTGCCTACTGAATACCTTTATGAGCAGCTAAAGATACTATCACACTGAGTAGTTTTACTACCTCATAATGTGTTTTAAAATTCAGAAAATAATAATGAATGTCCTACACGAAATATGTGATGCAGAAATTTGTTATCACACCTCACTGGGCCAGATAGAATTCAAAACTCAGACAACATTTAACACAAACTTCCCCTATAGTCAGTTGTCATGATTTTGGCTGGGATAGACTTAATTTTCTTCACTGTAGTTGGTATAGTGCTGTGTTTTGGACTTAGTATGAGAATAATACTGATAACACACTGATGTTTTGGTTGTTGCTGGGTAGTGCTGAACTAGTCAAGGACTTTTCCAGCCTCCCATGCTCTGCCGGGTGCACAAGAAGCTGGGAGGGGAGGAGGCACAGCCAAGGGAGTCGATTCAAATTGGCCAAAGGGATATTCCATATCATATGACGTCATGCCCAGTACATTAACTGGGGGGAGTTGGCCAGGGCAGGCAGCAATCGCAGCTCGGGAACTGACAGCATCAGTCAGCGGGTGGTGAGCGGTTGCACCGCTTGTGATTTTCTGGGTTTTGTTCCTCTCCCTTGTTCTTTTACTCTTAATTATATTATCATTATTATTATCTTAATAATTGTTATTATCATTATTATTACTGTTATTTTATTCTAATTAGTAAACTGTTCTTATCTCAACCCACGAGTTTTCTTGCTTTTACTCTTCTGATTCTCTCCCCCATCCCACAGGGGTGGGGGGAGTGAGCGAGCGGCTGCGTGGTGCTTAGTTGCTGACTGGGGCTAAACCACAACATCAGTGATTTCTGAACAACAGTATTATGTTTTGGTAAATGTAAGAATGCAGGCTAAACCTGATAAAGCATAAATTCTTCCTACAAAGTCCGGCATTAAGTGCAGCTAAGGCTCTAAATTCTTCATGGCCAGCTTTCTACTGTATACATATAATACTTATACTGTGTACAGTACTTAACACCTCTGAAAACTAGGAGAATAATCAACATGAAGAATATAAAGAACACAGAACGTATAGAATAAATGAAGTAACATTAATAAAAAATATTCACTCATGTACCTAAGTTTTGCATAGTTTTCAAAACATTTCTGTTAATATACAAATTACATAATATGTCTCTTTTGTAATTGTATGTTACGAAATGGGATGTCAGTCTTCATTTTCCTTCTTGCTAAAATCTTAACATCCTTAAGCCAATGTATGGTTTTCCCTAATGGAAGGCACTGAGTGCAAAATCCTCAGTTTTGCAATTAATCAGAGAAAGGTAAGGGACAGAACTCACTCTTGCTCCCTGGAAAGTGGCATTACCTTGTGAAGTATGTATTCCACAGAAAGATTGTTGTAACTGATCCAAATTACAGACACTTCATCATATGTAATCATAAACTGCTTCTAATTGTATTACTAGTGGTGTTCTGAACATGACTTTGTATTTATACATTGTCTTCTGACATCTATGACGTTAATTGATATACATTTTTCCTTAACACAATTTTCTTATTGATACGAATGTCACACTTCAAATTAGAATAGGAACAAAATGTTTTTGGCAGTTTTCCACAATTTTTTAAATACAGTCATTCCTTGTGAAGAAGTTAGAAGATATTTGTAAAATTACATTAACAGTAAAATCAGTATTTTTGCAGGGTCATATTGTATGAAATTCTGTACGGATGGTAGCTCTCTTCAAATGAATTTGACATAGCCAGCATTGCTGAATTGAATAAAAGAGAGAGAAAAGCTTTTCTGGAGAAAAGCATTCCAGAAGACTGTTTGTAATCCTACTGCAAACTTTAGACAACTAAATCCATACTCACAGTTTTGGCAGTAGTTTGTCAGTTGTGTTTACCACTGCAACAACTTAAACACGTTTCTGTTGCAGTCTACTTCCTGTAGCTATAATTATCCTATAGAATATGTACTTTAAAGTGTTTTGTTAAAATCACCAGATTTCAGAGGAATGAGGATCTGAAGATTGATTGCTCTTATTTTCTAGCTTTCCTCTAGCTGAGGAATTCCTATGTTAAAGACATTTTATTCTTGTTAACTTAATTTACTAATAATTATCCAAATATCATAAGTTTCAAAACAAACTGACTTGGCTGCCTCACTCTATCTGCTGTGGACAGAAAGGTTTAAGATCCAACAAGGTTTTTATTCTGTTAAGTCCTTTTTCATGAAACTATAGAAGAGAACTAACTTAGCTAAACATTGCAGAACCTTGGCAGCAAAAAAGAAGATTTGGTGCCAATTAATCTGTAAAAATGAATGGAATGGTATAATTCTGCTTTAGTACAGACACTGGAAACTAGTAGAAGTTTGTTCTCTTGGAGCTTTTTGAGATACCAGTAAAGACTTGGTATATTGAGGAATTTCCTTAGTGTCTTTGGTGTCACTTGTCAGATACAAGGCTTTTTGCACCTCTTTTGAAACTGTGATTACATCCTTTGGCAATTTTTCATTGCCTATCTTGCTCCATCTATTCCTGAGGTATATAAAATGTTTTCTGTTAGAAAGTAATTTATTTTGTCTGATTGTTTCGAAGAATATTAAAAAAATATTTAGGCAAGTAGAGATTACCAGGTTCAGTTTATAGACCCAGTAATCCAATCCTCCACATAATCAAATCTGGACATTTCAGAACTTTTTGATCTGAAAGACCAACCTGTGTATTTCCTAGAAGTTTTGAGACAGTTGACTACTAGGAATTACTGACCGGTCTGCTTGACATAGCAGGACAGACACATTGCAGTAGTTCTATCTTCCAACAGGATTTAAACAGTAGCACAGATGGGAGTTCCTTTTTCCACAAAATACTCCCTTTCTGAGACTCCTGAATCTTCATAAAGGTATAGAATTCTGTATTCTTTGCAAAGTATATCACCAAAAGTACATACCAATGCCTCTCAGTTGAAGTCTGCTAAATACTTCAAGGTCTTCATCTTTCAAGTCAGTTAAACTAGCCAATGTACATGCATTTTCTGATTTAAATAAGATTTTATCACTGATTTCCATCATCAATGGGAGAGGTGACAAAGTTTATTCAGATGATTTGAGTACATTTAACAACTATTGCTTTGATGATAACTTAGCCATTCCTGCATTTGACTGAGATTTTAGTTATTTTGGATGTTTCTTTTTTGGTAACTGGATTTTTTTGATGTCTTAATGAATGGCAATTTCAATTCTACTGAGAACAGCAGCAGCTCTTTAGAACATATAATTAAATATTTGCTTTGTGCCTGTGAGTATTTTTGTCATCATTTCTATTGTGAAAGCTGAAAGATTGACCTTTGAGTGCTGGAGTGCCATTTCATCAACAGTGAGATTAAGACCTAATTGCGTACAGTAGATGCAAAAATTCCTCTATCAAGAAAAGAACATTAAGCCATTACAGAGAAACTGAAATTCTAAGAAATAAATCAATTCTTTCTTCTGTACCTGTGTTAGGCACATCTGTTTGGAAGCAAGAAGCAAGGCCAGACTTTCTAGGTAGACTACTTCTTCTACTTGGTAAATTAAATCTTTGGCGTGTACTTCAACATAAATTCTGCAGATTGGTAGGCAGTAGAAGTCTTCTTTCTAATGTGTTGTATCTACTCATAAGAAAAGGATCAAAAATGTCCATAATAAAAGCTTCAAAAGTGTTTTTTAAACAAATGACCTGCACCTGAATAGCTGTGGAAAGCTTGAAAACCAGGAAATCAACCAGTATAGAAACTAAAGCATCACAGTTAGGATTCTAAGGCTCTTTCTTTTTCAACTCAGCATCTTGTCACCTTTTGCAAGTATCCAAAGAAACAAACAATCCAATAAAAAGACTCACTTACAGTCATGTACGTCTACTTATAAAAAAGTGACAACCATCTTAATTTCCATATGGATGAAATATTACAGCTCATACAAATGAATCAGAATTGCATAAAAGCATAGGGATTGAAATTGCTGTTAAAGAAAGACCAAATGGCTCAAGAGGACTGAGGAGAACAGAAAGTGATGAAATTTGTATGCTCAGCTTTAAAAAAAGCAGAAAGAAGCACATGAGTTTTGTACATGCTTAGTTTTACCCTGATCATGTTGCTTATTGTGTTCATTTCCACATTTCTTATCTTTGCCACTTGAGATTGTAAGGTCTTTGGGACAAAAAAAGTTCTTTGATGTGTTTAGAGAGCATCTACTGCTCCCAAATACTACCAAACTCTACTTAATAAATATATTTTTTTAATGCATTTTTGGTTTCATTTGCAATATGCTTGCCAGAAGCAGAGGTCAATATATTTATAGCCAGTAATTGGGCAGGAGGTCAAAACCATTATCTAATGTAACTTTTTTCATCTTTAATTAAATTCCATTTGCATGCACTGCAGGAATAGCTACAAAATTAAGTTAAATAGCTCTGTATTTTAATGTTTATTAGCAGAAGGTCATGATGACAACAGACCCCTTTTGCAAGATTAGCAATTTTAGTCCAGAAACCAGTTCATATATGCTTTTTTATCAGTTTCAATTCTTATATGTCCAAAGTTTTCATTTTTATCAAAGTACTATAGTGGCTGTTGATAAGAAAATTAGCCAACTGCCTCTTGCTCTTCCTTCATGAGATTATACAATTCTTTATCGTCATAAGCAGATACAATGACACACTGTAGGTCAAGAATAAGAAAATTTAATTGTAACCTTCTATCATATTTCTTATTAGACAAGCAGATTAAGAAACCAGACCTCAAAATTTTCTCCAGTGTCTGTCATTGTGATGAATTACTGCTGAAAGATGTCAAGACATACACAATGCAAGGGCCAAATTCAGCTTCAATACAGTTAACTGTAAATTTTCTTATGATTTCAGCATAGCAAGTATGGCTTTACAAGCAGTACCATATGTCTTCTAAAGCTAATAATACATACATTTAATTTCTAAGTGTCCTACAATGCAAGTGTTTGGGTTTTTTTTTTTCCTTTTGTACGGTTGTCTACAAGCACTGACTGTGCTCTTCCCTGAGAAAAGAAATTATAGTATTAGTGGCAACAGAATTTATAGTATTAGTGTGCTTAGAAAGTTTACGTTGTAGTTGTTTCATAGGAAATAAGCCCTGAAAGACCCTTGAAAAGTTGTCTAATCCATTCACTGCCCCAGGGCAGTGAAAACATTCCTAACAGGCATTTGCTTAATTTGCTTTTGAAAATCCCTAGTTATGGAGAGTCTACAACCTTCTCACTTAAACTAGTGCTTAACTATCCTTACTGTTGGCAAGTCTTTTTTTCTGATGTCTAATACTCTACCTTCGTTGATTCACTTTTACCTATTATTCCTTGCCTTAATCCTCTGACAGTGAGTTTACGCCTTTCTCATTTTCAGCAGTCTGATCTTGGTACCCTCACCATTCTGTTCCCAAGACTAATCAGCTCCAAATACTCCTGTCTTTGTAGATAACCTATCATTATTATCATTCTGCACTGATCTCTCACCAGTTATTCTGTTTTATCTTTCCTGAAAGAATAATGCCTACAGTGGGATATATAACTCCAGTAGATGCTTTATCAGCACTGAGCAGGCTAGAGGACACACTTCATGTGTCTTTCATGCAGTTCCAACCACTCTTTTCCTGCACCAGTGTTTCACTGAGCCACACCTCAAGGTTTGCTCAGATTTTTACATTCAGATGTACTTTCTTCTAGGTCTTCTTAGCTTAACCATCCACACCATACTGATATGGGATGACTCTCAGGATCCCTTTTGCTGTAAAACGTCCAAACCTTTCTGCATTTAACTCTGTAGTTTGACTGAGCTGGGGACTCTTCCTGTAATGTTCATGCATTGGTCTGCATTAAGTCCTGCTGCTTCGGTACTCCCAAGTGTCCAACACTATGCCAGCAGGCCTTACTCATCAAGAAATCTAGTAGGGAGCTACTAGATTAAGTTTCATGATAAGATATAGTCTAATAAAAATCACAGGGCAGAGAACTGCTGACTGGAGTATAAAAATGCTCTAGAAAGGCCTATAGACAGAAACTGAAAACATTCAAATACCTTGTAAGAGGTACGAGACTAAAACCATTTCAAGTGTTATTCACTGCTATACTCCAGACTGTTCAAGAAGAGACTAGGCGCAGATGGTGACCGTGAATCAGTTGCCCAGACATGAAAAAATCACTTTGGAGTGAGAACAAAGATGTTAAAGATAGCTAGACATTTTCTACTTACACTACTTAA
>VZTV01015995.1:5423-29861 GCA_013400875.1 Anhinga rufa | reverse complement strand
TAATAAATAATGCTGGTCATAGCTTCTTTCTTAAAAAAAAAGTTAATATTCAACCTTTTAAAAAAGCAATTATTTGGGAAAGATTACTTTAAAAAAAGACCACCTGTCTGATTGAAGTATCTTAACCAAAAGTAAGGCTTATTGTATTCTTTTCTTTCTTATATTTAAAATCACATTGACAACTTTAAAACAGCAAAAAATCTCTCTTAGGTAAGACTGTAAAATGGAAGTTCCTTACAAGGCTCTGGCTACTCTGTGGGCTTAAACACACTCTCAAGGGCCAGAAAACTCTGGGGGTGTCAGATCAAATACTAAAGTGGATATGCTGGACAAAGCACCCGCAGCGTTTTCTCTGAACCATCAACTCCCCCAGGGCTGATGGATTCGTGTGTTGAATTCTCATAACAGAGCCTTCCAGCCTCTTTTTCCAGGACAAGCTGCCTGTGTAACTGAAGAACCAGGAATTACTGTTACCAGGAATATGGCTTCAGCGCCCCAGGGCTAAACAAGCTCAGATCTGTGTTTTACCAGTCCAAAGAGACATTTCATGAGTTTCAACCAGCATCACAAATATGCTGGATAGGAAACATGATCTAGGCTGCCCCAGTTGTCAACACAGAGAGTCAGAGTATCGTACTAGAGCGGGCAAGCCTTTGAGTCATATGAAAAACAAATATAGAAATGTTATATTTTTTTCTGTGTTCTTTTTTCTCTTACTGTTCCTCCAAATATTAAACACTGGGGGTTAGGCTCATTAAGAAGTATGGGACTGTTTGTTGTAAGCAATTTCATTAAGACACCAGGCTCTGAATCAACAAGTTGCTTAACATTTTAACCACTTAATTATATGCACAAATGAAAATCCTGTTAACTCCAGCATGTGCTTAATGCTCTGTTGAACCAGAGCCTTAGTCCAGTTGGCAAACTTGTCATGAACGGATCCTGATTTATACAAATGGGTTTATTATTTGTAAGTATTCACCAAATAGGTTGGACAAATAATTTTTCAACCTATCGGCTTTTACTGTTTGCTTTAGACTGTTTGCTAGTAATTCATTATTCATTATGGTTGGTCAAGTGCAGCAGATGATGCTTCTGAAGAGGAAAGGAGGGAGGGTAAAAGGGAAAAGATTAATGAATAATGAATAACATACTTCCTGGTATGAATCTTCATGCTGAAGTGAGTGAAACATTAAAAATTTGCAAACATTTTCATGAATTCTCTGTTGCTACCTGGGTACTCAAGAAAAGAAATAATATGACTTCGAGAATCATTATTAATCAATAGGCATTTTAATACACTTGGGATAGCTACTCAAAGGCAGTAAGTGTCAAAAAATGGCAATGAACACCCACTAAGACTTTCAAAGGTGCTTAAGCCGGCAGCATGCCTAGGGTGCCTCACAAGCAGATGCTCTCGGGCATCTGAAATTCCCACATAGTGCTTATCTGTATCCTTTGAAAACCTTCTGCTCAACCCCACCCAGTGATCTCAGCATGAGGCCACAAAAGCATCTCCTGAAATCATTACTTATGAAACAAGAAGCTTATCACATGTTCGACCTGAAGCGCATGCTTGAATCCTGGCAAGGGTTGAAGTTATGCTGAGAATATGTATGTGAATCTACTGAGGGGACAAAACAACAAGGAAGACAGAGAAGCTGCTGTGATCCCTCCAGGGTTGCTCAGTGTTCTGCAGGTCAAAGAACTGAGTCCTTCAAGAAGTCAGTGGAGGAATAGACCTGGTTGGGTGCAAAGGTTTTATTTGTTTGTTTTCCAATGGGAAGTAATAATATTTTGTTTTAAAAAAGGAGTGAACACCAAGATGTTTTCACTTTTTAGCTGAAAAGCTTTTGATTTAAACAATCTAACAATTAATATAGAAATCACTATTTCCTATAGAAAACATGGAAATATGTTCAGCTGAAAATGCCATTTGTATTTACTGAAAAACCCCTTTCACTGAATCTTCTGGAGAAGGTTGGATAGGTTTTGTTGCTAGGATTTTGCACTCAGGGAGGTGAAAGCAAATGAAACTGAGGGCACTGTGCTTTGGGTTTAGCTAGCAAAGCACAGCTGAGTCATTTCCATTTGGAAAAAAACCACCCCCCATCCTTCTCTCCATAAAACTTTGTATATCTCACTGGCCATGAGATGTTTTCTCTCCTCTGCACATGGGGGTGTTTTGAGCAGAGCTCGTCCCGGGCTGCACAGGGGCATTTCCCTCCTGCCCTGTTGCCTTCTCTCTCGTGCCGTCCACCGGGTGTGAGAACCAAGTGTCAGAACCAACCAATTTATGAGCTCGCCACCAGCCGCAGTGCCCCACTCATTAGAAACAATTTGCATGCTGAACATCAGTATGACAGCCCTAGCGAGGGATTTGTTTAGCTAATTTAGAGTAATGGAGAAGATAAATTAATCACTTTAACACTGATGCTCCCTGGCATGGCAAGGCTTGTAGTCATCCCCCCCACCTGTCAGCAAGGCACCCCCAATTCTCCCCTTATTTCCATGCGTGTTTGCCCCCGACCAGAGAGTTCAGGGATATAATAACAGGCCTGGAGTACCAGGCCAGAAGCTGTCAGCATGGAGAAAAAACAAGGGAGCTACCGAGGGCTTACAGCAAGGTTAAAGCAAACAGGATTATCTGTTCAAAGCACTTGAGAGTGCTGATGCTCTCAAAACAAAGGACAGGGGCAGGAGCCTCAGCCATCTAGCTGTGCTCAGCCGTCCCCAGCCCGCTCTGCCTCAGCTGGAGAGAAACTCAGTCGTGAGCTACCGCTTCATTAATGATTGATTAAGGGAATAGTGCTGGGGTGGAGGAATCCTGCATGTGGTGAACACCACTCCTCTCCAGGTGTTTGACTCCCCTGGGAAGCGGAGGGCTGCAAGGGCTCTAAGATGACAGTGCCCAGTAGTAGGTCGACAAGGGCTGGGCTCAGGGATCTGGAGGAAGAAAGTTAATTTTCTGGAAATCAGTTAATTTTCACCTTTTTTTTTGTGTGTCTTTCAACATAAACCTTTTGGTTTACATACTCAACTATAGAAAATAAATATCTATATTAAAATATTCTGTCCAGCTAAGTACTGAAGACAATCCCTTTATCAGAAAAAATCCATAAACCTTTTAAAGCTTTCCTATGTATATTAAATCTTTTCCTATATATACCTGTATTCCCAGGTATATTTAGCATGCTTTAGGCATATACCCTTTCCAAATAAATAAAGATACAAGTTCATGACAGCTGTGACATGAATAGAATCCATATTGTGAACTCAAACAAATATCATTATAGTGCTTTGTTTGTTTAACATTTATGATTGCTCTCTCTCAGACATTGTCATGCGTGGCAGTCTGTATTCCTTCCCCCACACTCTTGTTTACAAGCCTAACGTGAGTATTGTTCCTCGGTTAGACCACCTCAGCATTTTTAATTTCCCGTGTATTGTTCCCTAGTCCTCCTCTAATGCCTGGAACAGGTAGGACTGTTTTCACTTGGAGGTTGTTGTCTCCCATTTCTCTGTTACCAGAGTACCCAGAAGAATCTTTTCTGACCTTCGCTATCAACCCAGAGCATGGGTGCAGGTTGTTTTCTGTGGAGTTCCTCTAATGTAGGACTTCTAGTTACTGAAAAGCATTAGAAACCCACATATCATCATTTATAGGTGCAATCCAAAACTCATCTCCTTTTATAGGCCCTAGCTTAATAATTGTGGCTGCAGAATGGCCGCCGGTATTATTCCCAGAATAAGAACTACTGAACTTAAACAAGTGTAATGCAATAAGGGAGAGATGGAAGTACCAAAGCTTTTATGTACAGAAATGATGCCAGACTGTAAAAATGTGAATGCTGTAAAATAATGTCTTTAATTATATACACAGAAAGAAGGTTTTCAGCAGCAGATGTCTAAAGATAGGCTCTCAAAACACAGACCTGTCAGTGAACTCTATGGAAAAAAAATGGAGGAGCATTTAGATATGGACTGACAGGGATCATTTCAGTATTCCGTAGATGTATGTGTATAGAACGCAGAACAGGGTACTTAATTGCAATCATTATAATTGATAGGAAGATTTAAAAGAAGGATATGGTATAAGAAATAAGAGCAGGAATAATGGACCATGGATGATACACAGTGGTAATCCTGAACTCATTGCTCTGGCCCTTGAATTGCATAGTGACAAGGGCACCCTGCAGAGCCTGGAGGAGACCTACGCCAAGTGCTGCACCATCTGGATACAGCCCTGAGCAGGGCAGGTAAGGGCTATTCCACCACTTGTCCTAGAGGCTGGTTTCATTTAATAGTATTTGCCCTTCACAGTGCAGATGTAGCAATAGCTGTGAGGGACCTTATGGTATCAGCTATTGTAGGGATGACTAGCAGGGAACCACTGAGGATTTTCTGATGATGAGGCTAGGATATATAAAAGCTACTTTAGCTAATGAGTGTATCCTAACTGTCCGTCTTGAGGTATATGATGAAATTCCTTTGACACAGAAATGAAAAGACTGAACCTAATGGAGGCCAGGCTGATCCCGTGTCTCACGGCCCTCAGGGCCAGTCAGGTCCAGCGCTTTCCCAGAGCCCTCCCACACCTCCAGGACATCTCAGCTGAGATGCTCATCAGTGGCTCTCAACACACCTCCCACTGCAAAATTAAAAAAAACAACACAAACCAAACCAAAACCTATTACATCCATGGGTTATTTTTTGTTGATTTCATCGGGATTTCTATCACACCTGAACAAAAGTATTTTTGTCCAAGGCTTTTCAGTAATTGGAGATGTGTGGGGAGTTTCACTCAACACTTAAATCAGAGCAACTGCCATATTTTTAAAATATTATCCTAATGTTGAGCTTTCTTTTTTTAATGTTTTATAATAAAGTCCCAGAAATAAAGGCTGCAATGTAGTTGCAATAGAATTTACATTAGCATATTTGGAGAGTTTTTTGATCATTTTTGCATGCATTAGAATGAAATATTCTGTAAAAATTAAACATTATATGCAAATGAGTGCAACAAACCTACATTTTGAATAATAATAATTCATTATCCCCCTATAATAGATGTAAGTGGCTTCCTCTTTTTTTTTTTTAAAAAAAAAAAGGAAATGCACTGTAGATATTAATTCAGCACAGCAGAAGTTTACAGAGGAGATCCACTGAAATTATAATAGAACACATTCCTCATTTGCATAAATCCCAGAATCCCACCTGCCAAAACCCTCCAGCTATTAATAGGTGATATGAATGTCACTCGATGCTCATTTATAATATTGTCGCTGTGATATAATGCATATTTAGGGCAGATTTTAAGAATCATTGTAATTAACAAAGCACACCATTACCAGCAAGTGTTTATTTGTGTTATAAGATAAAGATGTTGCATTTGGAAACAATTATAACTCTAGAGGTGTTGAATTACCCCCTTTGGAAGTGTTGCCTTCTTTTAGTGAGTGCAGTAGATTTCCACAGGCTAGTTGCATGTAAGAAAAATGGTTTGAAGTAACGTCCCGTCTGTGTATCTGCAATGATAATAATCATTCATGTGCCAGGCCATGTCTCTGTGACATGTATTTATTCTTCACCCCCAGGCTGTCTGTGTTTGAAAGCTTTTTTCTTTATGGGGAAACTGAGTTACCAGTCTGTGAGACTAGGCTCTTGGAAATAGCGTAACAGAGTTAAATGCACATTTACAAGTGGAGTTACTGTGTGCTCTTCTGTTTTCATCATTTTGAGCCCTGTTATAATAAGATAGATATGTCCAGGACAGAGTGTGACTAGGTGTATTGGGTTATATTTTCTCTCCCCTGTCCTGATGAGGAGTGGGGGAGTGATAGAGTGGCTTAGTGGGCAGCTGACATCCACCCAGGGTCACCACACTTCGTTAAAACTTTTCTGGAAGCAAAATGGCTTTCTGATAGAAATTATACAGAAAGATTGCATTATTCAGGTTGATACTGAATTCCTTCTATAGTAATTCTCCAGCTTACTCCAGCACAAATAAGGCCTCACTAAATGCTTCATGATTTGGCCAAATATAAGTTACTTAAAATTTAATCACCCGCACCCTGTGGCAGAACCATGGCAGCCAACATGAGAGCTGCTGGCCGATGAAGTTTCCTGCAGTTTCTGCATCCCAGGATACAGGCAGTGATTCCTCAAGAGCTTTCCCTGGCTAGGGAGGTGGTGGGATGCAATAGGAGGCAGAACCAGAAGGAGAGAAATTATGTCAAACACAAGAAAGGCACCATGCTTTCAGCTCAGTGCTTGCCAGCAAGCCTGCGTGCCTAGGACTTGCATTACCCCATGTGTGTGTGTGTGTGTGCGTTTGCAGAGGGTGGATTTAATGAACTGACTCTGGGCTTCCTGAAAATTGTTCTAGAAGGATAAATTACCATGAATCTCCATGCTCAGCCTTGCTGTACGGTCTTTCTCCTTGAATCCACTAGGGTTTTTACCCTCCGTTTATGTACATCTCGCTCAGCAGATGGTACCAGGACAGAGAACCTTCCTTGGGGCACCAGCTGTCCCTCTGCCAGGGGCCCTAGTGAAGCACCGTAAGCCCATTGGGGACCGCACACAGTCCCTTCTTGCTGCTGAATTAAGCTCCTCTGCTGGTATAAATGTTGTCCTATGTCCTACCTTGGGAGCCGCCCCCATGCCCCAGCTTAGAAGTGCTAGAATAAAATCTATTCCAGCAGTAGCAGAGTTGTAGGTAAAGAGGAAGCAAAATTCTCATGTCTTTTATGTGAGTGGATTTATTAATTCAAATTTGAATTTTTAATGCAAATCTCTTTAAAATTTCAGGTTTTTGAACATTTCTACCTCTTCCTTTATAGAACTGGTTACATCCCGCCTACAGTGCAGGGTTGATTGAGGCAGACATAGCCATAGATTTAGTAGTCTCCAGACTCTGCTTAGGACAGATTTCAGTTTAGATTCATCTAACTGAAATAAAATATTCTGGCTTTTCCTCACCCTCTTTTTCCCTCTTTCTTTCTCTCTTCTGAAATATTTCAACAACACTGAAAAATAATCTTCATCATTTTCCACAGGGAAAAAAGAAAAAAAGCAACATTTTTTTTTGTCAGAAAAACCTAACCAAATTTGATAGAGATACATCTGTTCAGAGACTCCAGAAAAAAAAAGAAAGAAAAAGACAAATAGAGAGTCTCCCAGTGCTTGCCTGAGCACTGCTGAGAACAGAGACTTGTTGATCCTCAGGCTTTCTGGTTGCCTGAGGAAAAGAAATAATTAAAAACATTAAGTGAACGAAACACTCTCTAAAAAAGAGAGCCAATCTCTTCAGCTGAAAACCATCTTGTCTTTTAAAGACCTTCAGATGGCAATCAGCTGACCGGCTCCCACATTCCAGCCACTGTACGGACCCTTCCAGCAGCAGTGTGTTTCACCACCGCAATTATTTTGGAGTTCCTGCTCCTCCTAATGTGGCCAGTTTTTATGTGTCACCCTCAGCTTAGGAAGAGCAGTGTATTATATGAGACCAGCAGTTTGATATGATCAAATCCATCTCAGTTTATGCTCTTTCTCGGCTCAGCTGTGGCAATCCTTTGTAACGGATGTTACGAGTCGCAATCATTGGAAAGTCACCCTGGGTCATGTGTGGGTTCAGATGCACTTTATCAGATTGATGCCACTCCTTTCCTTGCCATATCCTCTAGCAGTTTTCTTGTTTTGATGCCTTCATCTAAGGCCCCCACTGGAGATCACCCACCCCCGGAAGGGCTGGAGGGAAAATATCCCTCTGTAAGAGTGATCAGAGTGCAACAGCAGAAGAGAAGCCTTTGAGCTTTCTGTGTTTTCAATGAAGTGGCTTATGAAGCAATCGCAGTGCTTTAGCCTCGTGCCTGCCCTGGCGTCCTGCAGGCTCCCACTCCCGACTCCCAGGAATGACTTTGAAAACACGAAAATTAAATTTAAAAAAAAAGAAGAAGAAAGAAATAAAACAGCAAAACAGACTATCCCCTAGAGAACTGCAGTCTGACTTGGCCAGGAATTAAGCATGCAGGCTGCAAGGGGCAAGTACAACTCAAGTAGAGCAGCAATGCTTTGCAGGGT
Organism: Anhinga rufa; assembly: GCA_013400875.1. NCBI lineage: Eukaryota > Metazoa > Chordata > Aves > Suliformes > Anhingidae > Anhinga > Anhinga rufa. The sequence goes on along the minus strand of VZTV01015995.1, from coordinate 21,776 downwards.
AAGTATTTTGCTGTTGCAGGTATATTTCTGCTCTCAGGCAGCTTCAATACCTGAAGGCAGAGCCTTCGAGCTGTCTTTCTCCCCATGGCAGCTTTCCCCACCCCAGGATGCTGTGTCACTGTTCCTGTCCGGACAGATGTGGCATTGCAGTGAGCAGGTGTCAGCACTTCCCTTGTCAAACTGCGTTGCTGGCTGCACGCAACACGGGCAGCGGCGACAGCAAAGCAGCTCCCAGCAGGCTTCTGCAAGCGCATTCCTGTGCCTGACTTGTGCCTTCCTCCATCACATGCAAAAAATGCAGATGCTTGGCTATAGATCTGCCAGCCCATGAACACATACACACACACTCCCCAGAAATACACCTCCACCCCTCACAGCTACAGCTTCACAGGCAAGTAGAAATCCAGCCTGCACACACCTATGGACTCAGGCACACACGTGTAGCAAACCCACAGCGTAACGCCAGCACACAGCCACCCACAAACACTGCGCTTCTCCTGCTTTGCTGAGGTTCCTATTGCACGCAAACTGCACACAGCTGCCTATAAATAAACACACCAATACAGCACCAGCCTCAATGTCAGCTCCCCTCAGCCTTTTGGTTTAAATATAGGCATGGGCTCTGCTCCAGGAGGAGGTACAAGTGGTTTCAGACTCAAGCAAATTGTTATGAATCCCATTTGCAGTGTGAATATGCTTAGTGAATGTTTCTTTCTCTAATGAGACCAAAATAGCAATTAACAGGAGTCCTAATGCTACAATTCCTGATAAATATACACACATATATTTTTATCCTTAAGATTATTCTCATCTGGCTTCAAATGCAGAAGCCACCTTGTCTAAACACGTATGACATGCATCACACCTATATCTGCACCTTTCTATTTCACGCTTAGGCATGGTCAGGTTGGGATGTGCAGGGAAAAATATCAGCTTTGTATCACAGCAGATACAAGTCCTCATTGCTGATAAATCCCAGTGCCTTTTTTTCTCTACTGGTTTTGTTTTTCTCCTCTTGAAGATGATACAGAAGCGGAGCTTTTTCTCCCCCCCAACCTTCTTCACTAGCTGCATTCAGGTTTTCCTATCAGGGTGGGTTTTTTTTTCTTCCCATTTTTTTTCCTTTCCCTACAGCCAACAGAGTGGTTGGTGAATACAAAATTAGCCAATTCAGACAGAGGCCGAACATCCCGAGAGAACAGGAGAGAAAGAGAGAAAGACATGATCAGCCCTTGCCAAATAGGCTCTCTCAACTCCACCGTACATTTCTCCCTTTCTCTGAAAATCACATGAAACAAATGAGAATTATGGGGAATGCAAATTCCCAGTCTATTCAGGGACTGGCCACCAGTGACCCTCCTGCCTGCAGCATTTCCCTGCTCTGCCCATGCACTGCCGCAGTACAGAGCCTTTACATCCCAGGCAGCCTCCTGCCTACTGCTGCCTTCCCCGAAATACCTGCAGACAAAAGGACCTTTTTTTATCTGTTCCATATGAACTAGCAAGTCTGACCAAAACCCTCTGGGACCAAGCCACACAGGCGAATGCTCCTCCTGCTCATTCCACTCATTTAAGCTGTCTGTAAGATCTTACTTGTCCTGATGCTTTGACCTGAATTCCTGGTGGATGAACACTTGAGATCACCCCGGGTTTTGACACTGGGGACTCCCAGGTTGTGTCTGTGTGGTTGAGGCAGGGGTGCTTTTTGATATTCCCTGCTCTCCTGGCTTCCAGCCTGCCCACACTACGCACCTACTGCAGAGTATTAATGAAAATCATGGGGTGCGGAACCAAGTTCTATCCTGATCCAGAGCTGGGACACATCTTGGGGCTTCCAGCTCTGATGTGCACAGTGATGCCCATCCATGCAACAGCGGAGGAAACACTTGTAATGCAAGCATGATGAGTTTGCATTTATAGGCCTGCACCCGAGGTGAGCTTCACAGTGGGACCTTGCTTCTCTGAGGAGTCCGAGAATGGTTTGCTCTCCTTAGCTTATTAATATTTGCTTAGTGATTTGAGGACTTAAGCTGCACTAAAAGTGTGTGTGGTGGCATAAGAGTTGATTTTAAACATTTTGCTTGTCCATTCCTAGTTTTGGGAGGAACTGATAATGATTATTATGAATAATGGCCTCCATAAAATGGTCAGTCAGCTGGGAAATACCAGGACTGCTCTGGAATATCCTTTTCCTGTATTGCATCCTTTGAGTAGGGGGAGCAAAGAATTTTAAATAGAAGGGAAATCTTAAGAAGACCATCTACATTGCCTTTTTGCAATACCCTTTCAAGGTCCCCATAAGTGCCAGGGCATCCAGTCCATAGAGTATTCTGTAAGGCCAAGTCAATAACATTATTGACTAGTATCAGAAAAAGCTCCTCAGGTGTGTAGAGCTGGGACTTTGGTGTAAGAAAGGGAAATAAATCCATCCTAAGCAGATATCTGCAGCAGCATGTCTAGAATAACAATATTATTAGCAGCAGCAGTAGCACATAGGTGTAAGGCTGCCAGACATCACTGGACCTCACAGGAATGGGGTTTTAGCTGGACTGGTTTCCAGTTACCTGTTGTGCAAACTCATTTAGCCTTGCCACAGCCCCTGACTTTTCCCATCACCCCTTCCCTCACATTTCTCCTCTCCTCTTTCACCAGTTCCCAACCCAGCTATATCTCCCAAGAATGGCTCATTTCCAAAGTGCCAGCGAGTGCCTGAGAATTGCGTAATTGCAATATAATTAATGAATTAAAAGAATGAGATGTTTTAAGTGCTTTCAATATGCCAGTCCCTATAATTATCTACAGAAAACGTGTTCATTAACAATCTTGTAGTGTGAGGCTGTGGCTCCTGCCTCTGAGTGCTTCTTTCTCTGGTGGGGCTGGAGGTGGAGGTGGGAGCAGGGAAAGGGTTTTTGCAAATCTTTAGAAAGCTTCGTTTCCTCCCTGGGTTTAGAGCAAGTCAGAAGAGGAATGAGAGTCTGCAGAATGTCTGACAGCTCCCAGCAAATGTGGAGGCAGCATGATTTGCTAGGCCAGGGTCATAGGACCTCTGTCCGAATCCTGGCTCTGCCGCATGAGTCCTGTGCATGAACTCAGATGGATGCGTGGGGTTTAGAAGTAGAGCACTTATCCCCTGCCCCAGAAACCCCCATGCCACAGATGGAAATTGCTGCCACTTCTGCTAGAACAGAATGGGTTCGTGTCTAAATAATTGTACACTGTTTTTCAAAGTACTATCACAGCTGGTGCTGAGCCTAGTGAGGGAATTGCAGGTCTTGCTTGTACTGGTGGGGAAATACTGGGCATTACCTCTCCTGGATTTGCTGAGCAGGACTGAGGAGAGGGGAGGCTCAGTCTTGCTGGAGCACTGGTCAGAGGAAAGCTCTCATTAGGAGATTTGCAGTGCTTTTATCAGGACATGGTGGTGTGCTTGAAAGGCTTGATTTTACTTACACGGGTGTAAATCAAGAGCAATTCCTTTGATGCCAATGGAGTGGCTGACATAAGTGAGAGGCGAACATGGCCTATTGGTATTGAAAGCACTTAAAACATCTCTTGAGGGCACTCTTATGAGGGAGCTCGGTCTGTGAAACTGATTGACAGGGTACAGCTCTGCTCAATGTCTGTCCTTCCCGGGATCCTAAATTGTAAATTAACTCAGCCATAGATGTGACTAACACATTCTCCGTCTGGAACATTTTAACCACGTAGTGGGCTGCAGGCTCCGTAAATTGTTTTCTGTTAAACTTGGGGAATAAATGGCCAGTTCATTTGAAAGGGTTGAGCAGACAGCACACAGATATCGGCCCACTGTCCAGTTTAGGGAAATTACAAAGGATGAATTATAGGGTTATCTCTGCACTTTGACAAATCCCCGTGTTTTGATTACAATAACCTGTTCTTGCTGAAAAGGCAATACCCTCCAGCAGACAAGGGTTAAATATTCAGCGGCTGAGGAAGAAGCTGAAAGTGCAAAAGAACTGCAGTGAGGGCAAGTGTTAATGAAGGAAGATCTTTGGTGGAAAAAGGAGCAGTCACCGGTTGACAGGGTTGGGCCCTGGTGGGCAGGAAAGCCTTGACATTTTCATTCAGAGGGACCTATGTCCCGAGTACATGCTCCTCTCCTTGGATGTAGCTTTCAGCATCCTTAAGCACTGCCACCAAGGGAGGAAGCAAGATTTGGTGTGATTGTGCTTTTTAAGCTTAATGGGACAGAATTAACTGAAGGAACACAATTACAGCAAGAGCTGGTTCCTATTACTGTTTTCACATTGGAGCGGGTGGTAGCAACAGCCCAGCTCTCTGCAATTACAGCTGCACATCCCAACCTCAAAAAATATCAGATTTGACTTTTAAAGCCTGGGAGCCCAAGGAGGCTGTTCCTGTCCTGTATGTGAAGGATTAATCAGTCACTTAGTATTATAGGAAGTAAAACATTTCAGTGGAATGGAAGAAAATGGTTTCCTTGTCTTGCAAACCTTTTTTTTTTACTTTACCCTCTCTCATCCTCAGTCAGAATGAGAAGCCAGAATCATGAAAATGTTCACAAAACTGAGCTCTGGAAAATATAATTTAAATAATTTTGCAATATTTTGCTTTGATTTGGGCATTTTCTAAAAAACTACTTCAGTTTGTAACAGACAAGTAATTTTAAAGGGGAAATCTGGAAGGTTTTGTTTCAAAGTGAGAAAATGGAAATTTTGGCAATCTTAAAAGGAATAATGTTTTTGCTTCATGTAAAAAAGTAATGAAAAGTGTCTCTTTACTGAAAATATTTTCATTTTTGACAGTTTGCTATTTTTCAGCAAAAAAGTGTTATTAGAAACATCTGAAAATAAACACAGAAGGAAAGAACTTCTCTGTGGTAGGAAAGACAGGTACATTTCTATGAAATAAATGAGTTTCTTCATGTCTGCTGAGCACTTCCCTTAGACTAAATCATGAGCACAGAAAACATGGTTTATCATTTTTTGGATTTTTTTTTACCATGTCAGGAGGTCAGGCCATACAACTGCTTGTAGTGTTTTGGTGCTACCAAAATTCAGCAAATATATCCTGAATATAAAATACATATTAATATATAATGGGCATAGAGATCAACCTCTAACTGGGCTGATTTACCCATGAGATAAATCAAGTCTGCCGTGTCAACCCAACTATTCACCCTCTTTGCACTTTAATTGTATTTCCAGCTTCTGTGTCCATCTGCCAGCAATGAGCCAAGCGCTGCACCAGCATTGCCAGCGCAGGGTCCCTGGCAGAGACACGCCATCTGGTCACCCCTGTCCCTGGTGCCGGCAACAACAGCAGTGTGGGAGGAAGCCAAGTTCGGCTTTCACTACAGCATAAGGCAGGAGTCAGCGGGTGGCTCTCTGCTGGACATTGACTCTTCTTAAAATCTTCAGCCAGTCTGAATTTTCAGGGCAGTGAGCCATGTCCTAAAAAGCCAGGACATCATCTGAGAATTTCAGCACATATCAGAGAAGAGCAGTCTTTTGATTTATTTTTTTTCTATCCTGTGATGGCTGCGACTGTTGTGTTTGTGGTAATATCTGCAGGAAGAGCAGCTTGTGGCAAGGGAAAAGTTAGAGGATAATCCAGAAGAATATAAGGGCAGACAATGTTACAACATAGAATATCTTCTACATCCAGTAGCACTTTTGATTCTGGATTAGCAAGAAAAAAATTGGCCATGGACAGGACATCTAGAACTATTCCTTCTTCTGCTACAGTTTCAAAGCATAGCTTTGAAGAAGAATTTTAACCAAACCAGGTCTTGGTTTCTTTATCTGAAGAACATAAATTATAACACTTTGCTTCCTGACATAGTTCTCAGCAAGTGCAATTCATTAACTTTCCTGAAGTGCTTTTAAATCTTCTGTTTCAGGCACTACACAGGTATTCAAAATAGAGTTCACAGAGCTAGCTAAAACCACTTAAAATGAAATTAAAAAGCTGTAATTCCAGATTATGATAAATCACACTCAGAAAAGTTCTGATGACAAGTTTAGGAATTCTTCTGTGTTTGTGGGGGCTGCAGGAGTCCTCGGAGATATAAAAAAGCATTTTTTTTGACAATCATTCTGAGATTGAACATTCCACAACATTTTTAGAATTTAAAATTTCAGCTCCCTGTTGCAGAGCTGGGAAAGGATGGAGGAAGAGCTGGAAAGATGGAGAAAAAAGGAAGCGAGTGATGTCCAGCCTCTCTACCTTTCCTGATCTCCAGGAAAGCCGCTGACACTTTGAAATTCAGGCCTAAAATCTTTCAGCAACAAAGTCTGCCCAGGCACAGAGGTGAAGAAGGCACTCCCACCCCCGGGACCCAGGTGGGACTGACCTGTGCTCCATCCCTAAAGCTACCAGGGGAAGACACCTGAGAGGGACTAAGCTGTAGGTGATCCGACAGTCCACTGGCTAATATTGAAGGGACAGGCAAGCTGTCCTTTTAATATGTGAGCATGTTTGTCTCACTCTCTCTGTTCTCCCTGTGTTCAATAATGTAAATAAAGTCTTTAAGAAGCCCATTACTTTCATCTGCTGTTCTGAGAGAATTGCTTAGATTCTCCCTTGGCAGTTCTGTTTGCGCATAATAACAATACTTATAAAAAACCTCGGGAAAGCAACCAAACCAAAACAAAAAATATAATAATAGTAAGAGTAGTAATAAAATAAAGTTTTGCCTTTTAAAGATGTTTNAATTGTAAACTTCCAAGCATTGCACCCCCCCGGCACTTGCAGCATCCATGGGCCAGCAGGGGCAGACTGGTGTTTTTTCTCCCTTTCATACTAATTTCAATCTGCCTTTCAAATCTTTGTAGGTTTTTTTCTTTTCCCTTTCACTCTTTAGGATTCTCTTTTTGTCTTTCATGCTGGTTCCTTTGTCATCTCATCCAGCCTCCACCTGCTGTCCACGCCTCTTTCATTTTGGCCTTGAGCTGGTCACTCGAATCACAGGTGATAGAAATGTGCTTCCCCGCTGTGCACTTGTTCTCCCAAACAGCCTCTGAAGGTCCAAGCCTGATGCTCGCGAGGTCCTTGTGATGCTCTCCTGAATAGCACATGAAGGAGACAGCTGCAGTTTTTCCTTACTTGAAATGAGTCAGGAAGGTGTCTCTCCCCATAAATTTAACCATGGTAGACCTACATCCCTTGGCCAGAAGGTACCTCACTACTGTTCGGCAGGGCTGACTAGAACAAACGCAAGAGACCCAGGCTTTGCTGGATCTTGGATTAAGTTAAAACCTTTTGTGAAGTCATGTTGCTTTGCTAAAATGTTGTTTTGGAAAGAGAACCTAGTATGGGAAATTTGGGGGAAACTAAACAATGTCAAACTAGCTCCTTCAACATTTTCACTGTATCACATTTTTGTTAGAGTTTTTTAAAACCTTTCCACTTTGAATTGCATTAGTGCACCGTTTTGCTGATTGAAGAATAGCAACAAAACATTTTATGGAAATAAGATGCCCATCCAACTTCAGATATGTTATTTGCTTGGGTGAGTTTTTCTTCTTTGTCATTTTTAACGCTTCTACTCTGCAGAGTGTTTTCAAACACCTGTTATTTTCATGCAATTTGGCACTATGTCAAGTTTAAAAATCTAGATGGACTTTACAAAACTGAACTGTCCCAATCCACCACCAGTGTCCTGAGACCTCTCCTTGCCACCCCAAGAGGACAAAACCTCTGTTCCCTCAAACGGTGTTCCTTCAACTCAATACCATGCTCCTCTTCCTACCCTGAAAGCCATACTTTTCCTCTGCCTTAACGTCATGCTTTTAAAGGAGTCATTTTAGGTTAACTTTGTTCTGTTACATTTTTCCTGTGTAAGTTGAAAGAGTCTCATTGTGGTCCTCACATTGCTCACTCTCTGGTTTACTCAGCTCATCACCTTGGTTCCTCTTCCCTGGGCCAACCCATTTCCCAGGGAAGGAACACTAAATATTTTATTGTCTGTCTTTGTGAGTCAGTCTCTGCTTTGATTGAATTCAGCAAGTTAGGGAACAACAAGTAAACACTGTCACTGGAACAGACAGTGAGGCAGGCGAGAGATGGTCCATGGCCAGCTGCTGGGGTGAGCGCTCAGTGGAGAAAGAGAGTAAACCAGGGGCCTCCCCATCCCATTTGTGGACCCCTTTGGAGTCCTACTAATCATAACAGTGGGATCTGCAAAACTGGTTAGACAACATATCATCATTTCTGTCTTTGAACATCTATTGGAGTCGTGCGAGTTGCCAGGAAATAATAAGCCAAGCACAAAGTTCAAACCTCATCTCTGCTGGATCATGCTGTGTGGTGCTTCATCCCCCACCCCACCTCCCCTCTCCCCTGTGCAATCTCCAGCAAGATTATTTGCGGTTTAGGAGAATAGGTTTGGTCCATAATTAAAAAGAATGGGTTTTTACATTGTTCTATTGAAAAAAAATATATAATTCTATTGAAACAAAAGCGTGTCTCAGTAATGCTTCAATTTCCATCACATTTTCAGCAGAAGAAAACATAAACACATAGTTTTGCTTTTCATTTTGTTGAAGTGGGACTTCTTTTTTTTGGCTGTGGTAAAAATGTTCATTTTGATTATATTGTTGAAGTCATACTCTTTAAACACATGGCTTATATTGAAACAATGAACAAATATTGATGTTTTCTGCTATGTTCGCTTTTCATTATAATAACCCGACATTGTTGGAGTTGAAGATGTTCATAAAAATCAAGCATCATGGTGCCTCCAAAAATATTTTGACATTTTTGATCTGGGGGTAATTTTGCATTTGCATTTTGATGTATAACAAAAACAAATGTTAAAATTTCAGGAAATTAGCTCTGCCTGCTCTGACCAAGGGGGATGGAGGATTTTCCAGTGATTGTGTTTGGACAGTGGTTGTGATGAGAAGCCCTTCTGCAACTGATCTCAAAAAAGAGAAATTTTTTTCTATAATTAAAAAGGGTTGGCAGTTTAAATTTGGCATGTTAAAGAACTAATTATTAACACAAATAAAAATGCTTGAGAAATCCAACTAAATTTTACTTAGCAAAAAGAAGAATATTTCAGGGGGAAAAAAATCAGATTTTTTTCAACCAGTTCTCTCTCTGTTTAATTTTTGAATGAATAGCAGGGGATGAGGCTCACATCCATCACTCAGCATTCCTAAAAATACAGATTTTTAAAAAAAACAATACAAAACTGTCTTGTTTGTTAAATTAAGGTATTAGAACCTATCTCTCTGCTCATCTCTTCTTCTCCAGGCCAGGATTATGTTTTGATTTGTAATAAAATTTGACACAAATCTGACAATATTTTGACCAGGCTTTGCATTCTGGAGATTAAAATAAGCATCTGAAAATGGCAGCATCCCTTACAGTTACATTCCCTGGCCTTCTCTCCTTCCCACTGCTTCTCCAGCCAGTTGCCTCTGCTTCCTGCACCCCTGATACCTCTCTGCTTGCCACCACTTTCTTGCTGCTCTTGCCCAGGCTCCAGGCAGCATCGTCAGTCCCTTCCCTCTGTCAGAGTCCCTCACATCACCTTGGCGAGGACTTTCGCCTACTCCCTCCTGCCGCCTGGCTCCCTTCCGCTGCCATGTCCTCTCCTCACAGCAGCATCGCACGGGTATCGTCGCTGTCCCTTACATTCCCTCACAAATTGAATTCATCATGAACGTATGAATAAATCCCCAAGAGAATAAAAGTTCTCAGAGGTAATTGAATCACACAAGAGTGATGGGGCTTTCTTTTTTTTTTTCCTTGACTCATTCCCAGCGAGGTTCAATCAGCATTCATTACTCCCACCTCCCTCCATCTGAAACAGCAGAGGAACTGGGTGAAGGAGGACTCTTAGCCTTCTGATTAAATCTTCCAAACATGATGGCCTATCAAGCCCAGTAATTTGTGAGCCAGGAAACATGAGATTTTAATTCAACACAGATAAAAAGGCACAACCCATAGAACCAGCTGAGAAGAACAGATGAAGAGAATCGTATTGAGAGTATCATGGTTTAAAATTTTCTTTTTGGAAGGACAGTTTGATTAAAAAGTGTTTGAAAATATTTTCAAGCATGGAGCCACTTACAGTAGAAAAATGCTGAAACAATTAGCAATCAAAAGAAAATCTTTTGATTTGACATTTTTGCCCTCTTATTTGATTTTGCTTCTTTAAGGAAAATATTAGGAAAAAACCCTAAAATTGAATGGAAATAATAGCAATATTTGGCACATACATGCCACTTGATTAAACATTTAGATTGCAGTGTTTTGACACTCTCAAAATGAAACATTTTGACTTATGAAATGGAATTTTTCAATAAGCTTGTTTTGATCTTTCTAGATCAAAAATATCCTGGAATTCTCCATCAAAACGGTGTTTCAAGAATTCACTTCTCAGGCTGATTTGAGGAAATGAGATTTCTGCTTTGTAAAGGCTCCAGCATCAAGCGGCGCGTGGAGGCTGTCAGCCCAGCAGTTAGCGATGGAGAGGCACATCCCTCCTGACGCAGGCCCCAGCGAAGGCTCTGATGTGGCACCTCAGGATTACATGCAGAGGCACAGCTGAGTACATATGGCGAAGACTCATACATACCTTTATGCCGAGAAACCGAGTCAGCCCTGAGACATATACAACAAAGGCTCTGATGTCCTCAGCTGGGATCTAACCTGTGACCTTTAGCACTAAAACCACAAGACTTTCCCACCTGAGCTATAAAGAAAATATTCTGCATCTGCAAGAAAATCCCAGGCTCTGCAGTGCTTTTGCCCACTAGAGGGAAGTGCATTCACACGCACACGGGGTGAGCGTACAGCAGTGCACATGCGATGGCTTTGTACACCCGCTCCCCACGCTGGGACCGAGCTGGACCCAACGGGAAGGCTGCTGGAGCATCCGGCTGCCCGTTGCAATGTCTCTGCCAAAGTGCTGAGGGCAGCTGAAGGGGGCAACAGGCATTGCCTGGGTGACTGTATCCACACTCCCCATCCCTTGCCATTATCAGCACGCTTGCCCAGGCACAGCCACACGGTTGGCAGTGGATAAAAATACAGTGGCAAAACTTGAGCTCTGCAGGGAAAGGATTGAGCTACATGCTCACTTGAAGAATACCTACAAAGTTGTGCTTGAACTGGTGGAGGAACACTGAAGATCTGGCCCTAAGCCATTTCAGCGCTGTCTGCACTTGGAAAACTGCTAAATGCACAGATGTAATCCATACAGATGGGTTTAAACATGAACATCCCAGGCAACGCAGTAAAGTGCATACAGTGACAGTATGTATATGTAAGCAATCAAACACAGGCTGTGTGAAATTATATGTATGTGACCAAATACACACTATGCTGTCTGACTGTTCAGCCTGCAAGGTTAACATATATTTTCCTGAGTGGACTGGCTTTTAAGGCAAAGCTCCTACATGCTAATGCAAATGTAAGAGATAATATATCTCCATGAACACAGAAGCAAGGTAAACGTATTTGTCATATGCAGATTTAAATGATCTGCACAGACCTATGGATATAAGCTACCTAATTGCCAGTATAAAACTGGGAAAACTGACACGTGACTATGCACAGAAACACTTGCAGCACTCAGTCCTTCGTGGATGTACTGCTATGGATGCACAGAAAGATGGTTGCATGCATGAGTGCACAACGTCCCTCCCTTTATACAAATATGCTCCAGGTGTGAAAAAACCTTAGAAAAGGCTACAGCCAAACCAAGTCAAATGCACCTTCACAAATCCTAGCTAGAGACCTCAGGATGAAGAAGTAATGAACAAAGCAGGAGAGAGAGAATACAGCTGGAGAGGAGATGATGAGAGATCAAGTTAAAGAAACCTTCAAGTGGCCTGAGAAACCATGTTCCTTCCCAATGATGCTCAACGAGTCACGGCTGCCAGTGTGTGACTGTCTCTTCTGGTGGCTATGGAGATGGTGGACACTGTGAAGTGTGTCCTTCACTCCCTGAGAGGGGAAATCACTCTTTCACCTTTCTCCCTTGGAGTCTCTGTCCCTGTGACTCCATCTCCTGGAGAGTCCAGTAATACTGATGATACTGGTGTTGCACAGAGACTGAGTCCAGCAGTGTCAAGCATGAGGTAAAAAGCCTTGCACCGCAGCTTTCAGCTTAAAACACACTTTTGGGCAAGACTGTAATTAACCTGTTGATGTTTCCCTCCTCCGCCTGCCCCCGCAAGTGTTCAAACTGTTGTGAGCTTTTACACTTCAGTTATTTTTTTTCTCTGCTGTCTAAAGGGCTGTCTCCATTCCTAGGGAAGGCCCATTGCTATTTCCACTCCTGTTTTGGCATTTTGTTGCAAAAAATGCTAAACCTTGTACCTTTTCCCTAGTTCACTCCAATGGCTCTCAAGAGCGAAGTCTTCAGCAAATTTAAATTTGTGATACCCTGTGGAAGGCAATAGAGATTTAATGGAGCTACTTTGTGTTAGAGCATCTGGCCCCAAAGTCTCCAGGGAAGCAGAGTATCATGTACCAGATCAAAGGGCCAGGTTGATATGTGCTACAAACAGGGAATGGGGAAATCTGTTGAGATGGAAAATGATTTTGCCACCTGCTTCCTCACCTTGAGCAGGACCTAAAACAAAGTCCCTGGCAGGGTTCCTAAATGGAGTTATATTACAATAATTAACAGGAATATTATTACTACTAGTAGTAATTTTTGATTTACAGTTTCATGATTGTTCCTAACTTCTTTCATTCTTTCATCACTCAAAGAAAGAAGCAGCAGAATATTATGAGATGAGACTGTCTGATGTCATGTTTTAAATATATTTGACAGCTAGAAAAATGGAAAATCCATAAAGGAAGCCTGTCCTTATACAGAGGTTTCCAGGGTAATTTTCTCCTGATCTGGAGACACTGGTGAAAATTCAGCTCAGATTTGGGGTGTTTCTCCACCAACATCCTGAGTTTTGGTCTTATTTCTTGTCTCAGATACTAAGTTCTCTCTATCTCCTGTATCTTTAATGTAGGATCACTTCAAAACTCAAAACTGGAAGACTTTGGTTATCGTTATGTTAATCCCATGCAAAAACAGCATGAAGCAGAAACCACATGAGACATAAGGAGCAGTGCTGCTTTCTGGCCCTGAACTTTTCAAATCAGAAACAGACACTAGTGGGTGACTAAGGGTTTTCTTCAGGTCCATGTTGAAAGATAAAAGAACAGTGTTCAACCCTACATATAAGCAACAAAACCTAGGTATGAGTTAAAATGTCAAACTAGCTTTTAAAGATCAGAAGTAAAATAGATAACTCTTATCTTTAAAATAAAATAGATAAATCTTAACCCAGACTATTTCAAAGTGACTCATGGACACTGTGAGAGGTAGCTCTGGAGTGAAAGAGGTCCCATCTTGATGACACCAAGTGTTCTGCCATTTATGATCCAAACACCCCGCTCAGCACCAGTCTTGACCATCTAAAATGCTGTCTATCTACTCCAACAAACCAGCACACCAGTTTATGATAGCCTTGGGGGAGATTTTAATCTCATCAAGTTTCTTCTCTCCCCTTCTTTTTTCCTGTCGTGGGAGCAGTTGCCAGGTCTCTACCCTCATTCTGTAACTGGAACCCCTGAGAAGAAGCAGGTTGAAGAAGAGCCAGTTTATTTCATTTACTGATGCTGTAAACCCTGTCCAGCTGCTTTCCTTGTTCTCGTGAGCACTACAGCCAGGACTGCTGCTGTCTCCACATTGCAGTGCCTCTGCCAGTGTGATAAGGCTGCAGCAGCACACAGAGCATCTGTCATCAAGGAGCAGGGTGACAGGACAGATTCCCTGATGCTGTACTTGGCAAAACACACCTCTGCAAAGAAATACACACATAGACCTGCAAGCGTGTATATGCACATTTGCATGCATGCTAATATATAAATGTACACAGTCATCTGCCTGTGCCTCAGAAGTCTACACAAATACATTCCAAGTATCTCTATAGAAAGAAATTTATAAAGCTGCCTCATCCTGCCCATAGGGTTCAAGAGGAGTATTTTTTTTATTGGTCTGATAAGCTATGTATTGGAGGCAACAGGACAAGTATCAGAAATGGCAGAATTAACCCCTGTGCAGGGGTCACATGCCACCGGCTGAGGCTGTAGAAGAGCATAAGATAATCCTTCCAAAAAGACAGGGAAGCTGCCTTTTTCATTAGCTTTTGGGGGGAGATTTCTGAGTCTGCTACTGCTAGCTGAAAGATTGATCCTGGTTGGCTTCCACCCATGAAAACCTTGTCTTGTATCTGTGCTGTTACCAGGAGCAAGATCAGTAAAAAACATTTTAGGATATATTCTTTCTGATTAGAGTATCCTGGGGTTTAATTCTTAACTGCTGTATGCTCCCAGTGTGACCCTGATCATGGTCAAGCCAGCTTTACAAAAAAATTCATATGGTAAAAGAAATAATGCCTATAGGGATTCACAAGAGTGCTTACATAAATGCAAAATGTCGGGCCCATTTATTTCCTTGTTAATCTAACTCGTGTATGTACTTTTGAAAACCCTGCCAACCATCCAATCATCTCTGTGACTCTTCATCCACCTCCCTACTGTGGGAAATCAGTCTAAGGGCAAAGACCAGAGATATATTACGTGACTGAAGCTGGAAACAACCAAAATATTAATTAGACAGGTTTAGGCAGCTTATTTTGCGGGGAAGGGAAGAACTATTCTTTAATGTTTTCTTTGAAAAAACGGAGTAACAGATCCTCTCTTCCAAACTTTCACAACAGTTTGTCTATATGGATGTTAGCTCTGGATGCACAGATACCCCCAACTCGGAAGGCACAGTGCAGTTTCAGGCTCAACTACAAGGTGATGTTTGCAAACTGGGATCAAACTGGCAAAAAGGTTGTGGTCAGGTAAGGACTCAGCCCTTCCTGTGCATGCATCTGAAGCTTTTTCAAACTGTCTAGCCCCTAGATCCACCAAAATGGATGGACAATATCAGGAGAGCAGGTTTTCTTCCTGATATTTTTGCCATTTTCTCTTTGCTTATACTTCAGAAATACTGTCAGAATTAGCTTCCTTGCTGGTATTGCAGGACATCTGCATCTGATTCCAGGTGGAGTCAGAATGATTGGAAAACATTTAAATGAAGAGTGAAATATTCCTTTAATGAAAAAGAAGACTCTTGGGTAGGAGTTGGAGGCTTATTTTATTTTTTTTTTCATTAATCTGATCCAAGATTCTTCAAGCCTTAGATCTCAACCAACATCTTCATCCTAATTAGGAAACCTGTCCCAATAGGTCTCCACTATAGCAATGCTTCTTACCTGAAGTCTGTCTGAAGTGGATGGAAAGTGAGGGCATCTGTTTGGGTTTCTTTTTTTCCCAGCCATTTTTGTTTTGCTCTTTTTGTTTACACAGGCTAATGATAAATTAATGGGATAAACCAAAGGCCTTGCTGGAACAGCTGTAAATGCAAAGCAGGAAGTCATTCAAAGCCTCCGAAACCTGGCTGTGTAATGCTGGAGGAGTTAATGATGAAGAACTGAATCCTCAGCTGGAGCAAATTGGCATAGTTTGCTTGAAATACATGAGTTTCACTGATTTACAGCAGTTCAGGATGTGGCCTGAAGTGTCTCACTATTCTGCTTTGTTTGCATTTTAAAGTAATCTCTGCTGGTTTCTTAATGGTTTTGCCTCCTATTGATATATTTGTGGGATGCCAGTAACCAAGCCGGTCTCCAGCAAGCGCAGATGGTAGAGCATGGAAAAGCACTATCTCAGTTTCCTGGGAAAATCTTTTTCTAAGAATTTCAGAATAGCACTGAGGCTATTCCTATTCCTGCAAAGGTTTCTATGGGCTGACAGCTGGTACTGCCATAATATCTAGTATCTGAGGTTCATCTCCTCTCTTCTAAACATGAGGCAATTTAATTTTGGAGTGGCTCAAAGATGGTCTTGCATTATAGAGGACATTTAGATTAGCTTTCTGACACTATTGAGAGTGAAGTGCTGGGAAAAAATAGCCCAGGAAGATGGAGAAATCATGATGACTGGAGAGTTTGAAGGAGACTGGAGAACATCCTTTGGGTACAGCACCAACAGGCTTGATCTTCCCTTGGACAAGTGGGATTGACTCAACATGCCGGCTGTGTTCTTTTACAGTCTTACATTTTCTAATATTAAAATTAACCCAGCTTGAAAGACTGCTAAATTTATCAAGAGAAAGAGTGAATGAGAAATGAGTTATCCATTTGCTCATTGGCAGAGCCAGAGCTTTATCAGTCAGCCTAACCAAGAGATAGTCTTTCTTCTGCTGATCATATCACCTTATGATCCCAGCATCATCTGGATCTCCAGTCTGTGATTGAAAAATTGTTAGCAGTGTCAGAGAATATTGTTTTAACA
>VZTV01015993.1:0-36767 GCA_013400875.1 Anhinga rufa | reverse complement strand
AGAAAAGCATTTTTAGACTGCTCTTTGTTCAGAAGGGAGGCAAGATGGAGGTAGGCAGACGCAGCTAGAACCATTGGAAAGGTCATAAGGAGGGCAGGAGCTTTGCAGGAGCAGACAAGATGGGTTTCAGCTTTAGTTAGTAACAATTCTGTCCATCCTATGAGAGGACTTTCAGGTTTTGGTAAGCAAGAGCAGACCAAAGACCATGGAGAAAAACTGTCTTTTGGAGTGTGGATTTTGTTACAAGAAGCTGGATATAAGATCAGTACTAACTGGTGGAGGTTGACTTAAGACATAAAGGGATAACTTTTCCCTGATGGGGTGGTGGCCCTTATCCTCCCCACACCAACCTCAAAAGGGAAAAACAGTGAAAGTCTTTCTGGATTCGGGAGGCCATCACCCAAAACTGACAACCTTTGATATAAATTGCAGTGGTGCATGTCCCTCGAGTCTCACGGGGTTTAAAGGATGTAAAGTCCTTCTCAGAGTGGCTCTGTTCAATTAAACTCCCATTTCAAGATGTGTGTTTCCTAATTTTGAGGACAACTTGAGAGCTTTGGCAGAAGCACAAGAAATTGTTACTGTTGCCATTTGAATCCAGGCTTGTTGGCACACAAAATTCACGGAAAATAAGACAGTGATTAAGACAGCTGGCATCACGTAGACAGCATCAGTGTTGCAAGGATTGGCACATGTCTGTAATAAAAGTCTCCTGTCTGTCAGGAGCTGATTGCTCACTAGATGAAGAAAATGACCTGTGGACAAAACTGACTGAAAATAGGAGGAAGAGAGACAACGAAACACAGCTCGGTAAATTAATTAAGGGAGGCCCTGAAATGTCTGCAAATTCAAGTAATACATTAAGACTGGGAAGCAGACTTTTCCAGAACTAGCCTTAAAGGAAAGATCTGTAGAAGAGGTGGCGCTGGAAAAGAAACTTGGAAGAGAAAAAGAAATCCCTCTCACAAAGGATCAACATTTACAAAACTACCAGCAAGTATATGGAAAGAGAGATGCTCAGCAACAGAAGGTGGATTAACTGTGGAAGAACCTCTTGGCCTTGAAATGCTTTGGAGAAGCTGACAAGCTGAATTTGAGAGTCTGTCTTTTCCAGCTTTCCTGAAGCCATCAGTGAGGCTGTGTGAATCCCCTATGCTGCTCTGGAGGTTCAGTGCATCCAGAGCTGAAGACCGTTCAGGACGGTTCTAAACAAGACAGACCTAATGTCATGGTTTTGGCCGGGATAGAGTTAATTTTCTTCAGTGGAGCTGATTTGGATTGACCAGAGGGATATTCCATATCATATGATGTCCTGCCCAGTATATTAACTGGGGGGTGGGGGGGTGCAGGGATGGAAGGCACAGACTCCTTTAGCCGAGCTGATTTTGTAAGCCCACTCCAGAAGCAAGAGTCAGGCTAGCCACAGCCCCTCACAGGGGTAGGGAATGATCTCTCCCTTGTTCTTTCCTCTTCTGATTCTCTCCCCCATCCCACAGGGGTGGGGGGAGTGAGCGAGTGGCTGCGTGGTGCTTGGTTGCTGACCGGGGCTAAACCACGACACCTAAACGCACACTTTCCAAAAGGAATAAAAATGTTTGTGAATGTGGTATCTCAGTCTCCATGGGTAAGCTTAGACCAGAAAGATCCTATAGCAGTAAGACAGTTCAAGCCTGTAATTCTCCAGACGTATGCTCTTGAGGAGCAGTACATGCTAAAGATGGTGTGCAGTCATGCTGCCCAAGGTCTATCAGCCTGTTCAGGTAGGTTATTAGGTATTAGGTAGGTTTAGTGCCTGGCCCAGAAGCTAAGGAGTTAATCGTCCATATCCAGCAGGAGAGAAGCAAGACAAACAACTCTTTAGTGTGAAGGGGGCAGAACAAGCAGCAGGGAAAAACTGGGTGCATCCAAGCCTGCCAGATCATGCTGTTTGTTTGCTTTTCTCTTTCACATTCTTCTTTCAGATAGGTCATACTGCTACACCTCTGGGAAGCTCTGCAATAAGCCAGACACCCGTCTTCCTTTGAGCTGGCCTTGTGACAAGGCAGCTTTTAAAGATTAGGAGCTAATGGCCAGACTTTGAATATTTAAGAAATTTGGACAGCATTAGGGAGGCAGCAATGAGAGACTCTTACAAACTCTCATGAAAAATTGCGTGTGTGAATGCGACTGTCAGTAAGTACAAATATAGAAGTTAAGAGGGATACAAATTTCTCTGAATCAGATGATTATCATGTAGTATTCTGTGTGTCTACTTATCTGTCTAAAAAGTGACTGGATCCAGAAAAAAAATGCGCTGGCTGAAAAAGAAAAGGAGTTCTGACTTTCAGTACAGTTACCAAGTATTTGGTTGTAACAGACTCATACCACGCTAATATGGAAATGAAAATGGACTTTCGTAGGCATAAAACAACTTGTGAGGGTTACTTTTAAACAAATAAAGTTGTATATATTGTGGCAGTTTGTTATATCTCTTGTTTGTCTTATATATGCCAACTTTATGTGTTCATGGTGATTTGATTGCAAGATATCGAGACTCTGAGATGAAAGTAAAACAGTCATTTGAAAATCTGTGAGGACATACACCCTTTAAATAAATGTGGGGCACAACCAGGTGCTTTCCAACACGACTGTTTGATTTAAAAAAAAAGAAGGTTCTAAAGGTTCCTGTACAATGTGATTTTGTCGGATCACTGAGATCCCTGTGGTTTTTGCCCAAGAAAAGGTACATTGTATCCGTGCCGTATTCCATGTGCTGTTGTCTCGCAGTACGGCATGCCTGACAGTTGACAGCATCACATTCGTTTAAAGGATTTTTCCCTGTAGGATGAGTACATTGGCCTCTTTTTCACCTGGAGAACTGCCAGATACGGTGCTTGCAGTATTATACTATCACATGTTAAAAAAACTTCTGATAGCTTAAGTAACCTGGAAAGTTCCAATCTTGCTATCCGTTATTTGGTTGGTCAGTTTTTGAAACTGCTACTGTTCTTGGCACTAAGCCGCTGCCTGGGTCCAATCCAGAATTCTGTTTAATTTCATCAGATATTTTGCTTTTGGTCGTAACTTTTACCTGAAATCTCTCAAAGCATGTGGTGTGGTTATGCTATGTGAGCTAGATAACCATATATATCCTTCTTATAGAGATAGTTAATTGGATATAACTGGTGCCTGAAGAGGAAAACATTCTCTTGCTTTATGAATGTCTCCTGCTTAAACATTTTTATTATAGATGTGCTTCTGTGATCTGGTAATCACATATACACAGCTATTGATTGCAACTCTGTACTATAGTTAGCTTTTGTTACCCTTTACATTATTTCCAAGAATTTTAGAGTAGATTCCGGTCACATTTCGCTCAGCCCTGTTTTCAGTATCGCACTTAAACACACACCAAATTTTCTGCAGTTTTTGCCATCTCTATCCTTCAATTAGTCCTTCACTTGTTAAATGAGTGAAATAGCCAAATTCCATTCATCCTTCTTTCTTCTAGTTAGTCGGAAGCAAGTACTGAGCTACTCAGTTTTTAATCTGTTGTTCAAGAGTGTCTGTAACTATTGCTCTTGTTGATCAACCCTGTAGCTGTTAAGTCAGCCCTGTCTTGAAAAGGGGCCTGGACCAGATGACCTTCGTAGGTCTCTTCCAACCTAAATTATTGCACGATTGTATCTTAGGGGTAGTTTCTGATCTTGTAAATCTCAGTTTTGCCCATTTTCTTTAATGCAGGCTAATGTTTTGTATGTTAATGCAAACGTCATTCATTTCTCAGCAAAGAAAAATGAGAGAAAGTATGAAATTATTTGTCATATATCTGTCATTTGAAATAATTTATCATCCTCTACATGGAAATTCTGCCATCTTTACACTGAGAAAACTGTCACACTTTTTTTTGAGAAATGTACTGTTTATTCCACTTGGAAAACAGACAAAGCCAAACAAGAAGACTGATCGTTTTGGTCAAAGCAATTACAATCTTGCTTCCAAGCAGTCATTTGGGGAGTGAGACCTGTAATAGTCCACCTAACTTGTCATACAGGTCCCTTGGTTTTGAGTTTCCTTACAAGGCTGCTCACACTGGAACTCCTAGTTTCATTGGCATCCCCAGGACTCTGTGCTCTTTTATCTATTCTTAGTTTTACATTTAAAACTGCCCTTAAAAAGAAAGTATTGCAGTAACTTCTCCTGTGATAATAGTCAAGCAAGATCTCCCATGTGTGAGTCAAGGTAGGGTCATTATCCACAAATTTCCCTCCTAGAGGTGCTTATTTGTAATAAACCTGGAGAGGCCTGAGGTAGAAATGGACTTACTGTGGGTCTTGGTTTTTTCATTCTGTCTCTGTGTAGTAATGATGGTACTCATCTGCATCTTCTCCTTCGTTAAAATCGGTTTCACTGACCTGCGGTTTTTTCATGGACCTTTCCTAGCCTAGAATATTAAATGCAGATGTTGTTATTTTTTTTTTGTTCCAATTCTATTTTCTCATTTCCAAAGGAATTTTAGGGTGGTTTGTTTGAGTTTTGTGGGGGGGTTTGTTGTTTTGGTGTTGGGTTTTTTTTTGTTGGTTTGGCTTGGTTTGGTTTGTTTTTTTTTTTAACTGGTTTTGGAGTTTTCTCCCTCCTTAAAATTGATTTACTTTTTTTAAGTCTTCCAGTCATCTGATATAGTATCATTTTGACTACTCCTGATATTTCTGCTTATTCCTCTGCCAAAATATGTAGTTCTTATTTCTGTTTTCCTGCCCTATCTTGAAATAATTTTTTTTATTAGGTGGACATTTCCTCTTTCATTCTGGTGGTTTGTTTAAGGGCAGTTAAGTTCATACCACATACCATTAGTGTCCAGGAAACTTTGCAGCACTAATTTCTATACAAGCCTTCAAAAAAGAGTCTGAATATTGTTGAAAACAGTTCTCATGCATGTTTGTATTGGCAGTAATTGGAAGAAAAATATTAAGACTGCAGTCAGAGATGTGCCAAATAGCTCTAGGGCAGTTCAGGTAGCCATTAGAGGATGTGTCCTACCAGCCTGCTGGTGTAGATTTTTAATAGAAAAAAGATGTATTAATAAGAAACAAAAAGCCTGTGATGCTTGCATTCCACAGCTTTGTAAAACTTCCGTTAGGTACTGCTCCTTTGCCTGGTTAAGTAGTTTGGTGATTTCAAATATATTTTTCCTTTTTAAAAACATTTTGAGTGGTCTCTTTTGGACTTTTGGGTTAGGTTGTGTCCCAAGGCAAAGTATATTTCCAGCCATGAGGTCTCTTGAGGAATAATAAATAACAGAAAATGTTAAAAAAAAAATCCAAGACCCCCCCCCAAAAAAAAAAAAACAAACCACCAAAAAGCCCAACCACCCAACCAAAACTGTGAAGTAAATGTGAAATATGCAGGATATATCCATGTACCAAACTGGTTTTATAATGAGTGTAGACGGTTTCCTTCAAAACCTTATTCATATGTCTTACAAAAGGTATGAAACAAAAAAAGAGAACGTCACTATAATTTACACAAAGGCCTTACCAAGTAAGTCTTCAACCCTCTACTGAATAAGCTTTTTGTGCACTTTTACACAATAATTCATACCTACCTGCTCATGCTGTTATTACCGCTATCTAGTATTGTTTTGTATTGCAGTTAGCACCTATGGATGTGCTAATCATATACAAGAAGAAAAAAATTTACCAATGCAGAGAGCTTAGCTTTTGTTAACAGCAAGGGTCAAGAGATGAGAACTACAGCGTAAGTTGCAATGCAGAAAAATGCAGAAAGTGGCAGGGAAATGCTGGAGTTTTTTGTACTCTATTACAAAAGTGACAGATTTTTGTACTAAATGCTGTTGATATCAGGGTTCATGGGCAAGCATTTCCCATTTCTCTCAGCCCTTCTTCCAACTTGATTAGGAGAAAGAATCCTCAAACAAGTCCAGCACTTTTTTCTTTCTTTTTTCATTCCCTTCTCTCAAACCCAGTTTTATTTGCTATGTCTGGTCATAGTGCTATCCAAGCACACTCTGCAGAGACAGAGAAGCTCTATACATTGAGACGCTCCTGCATGACTGTCATCTAACCACCAGCATCTCCCCAGCAATTGACCTGAAGTCCCAGACTGTAGTCAGCTGCTCCAGTCCTCCTACTACGGTGAAAATCTCTCTTCGCCTATTTTCAGTTCTGCAGTCTTCAATCTTCTTCTTCTGCATGATTTGAAAAATGCAGGAGCAGCTGCGTCTGCCAAAGTTCCGTGTGGAATAGCCATTTCCTACGGTGGAAAAATATGCTCTGCACAGTAATTACTGTAAGTCAAGTCCATTTAATCTGCACAGGGACTTTTATTTTCTTATGCAGTTTGGGAGGATTTTGGAGGCCTAGTCTCCAAAGTTTGTAGGATAGCAATCTTATAGATCTTAGAGGTGTGACACATATTAGATTGTTGCATATATTGGGTAGCAGAGTTTTTGGCATCGTAGGCACACAGATATAAAGATGGAATATAGACTCCAGTTTCTCATGTCTAGCTGAGAGGTAGACATGGGATAATCATTATCCCATGATAATGGGCTTTCTTATTTCCCTTTATTAACTTTGCCCTACTTACTTTCTTCAACCTCTAAGCATTTTTTCCCCCTCCCTTGTGGTTTGTATGAAAGTGCATAAGATTGCAGCAGGTACCCTTTCTCACAATTTTATTTTTACTCCTCAGACCTTTCACCTGACACACAAAAAGGGAGGCTTTAAATGATTTTCTATGAAGAGAGCCACACCATAGCTTTAAAATTACAGTTAGAGCTGTAAACTCTATCAAATCGTGAGCTCAGCCTGCCTTTTCCTTTCTCTCCCTTTCAGTTTTGTCATGGTTTAGCCCCAATCAACAATAAGCACCACGCAGCCGCTCGCTTACTCCCCCCACCCCTGTGGGATGGGGGAGAGAATTGGGAGAGCAAAAGCAAGAGAACTCGTGGGTTGAGATAAGAACAGTTTACTAATTAAAATAAAACAGCAATAATGGTAATGGTAATAACAATTATTAGGATAATAATAATAATGATAATATAATAAAGAGGAAAAGAACAAGGGAGAGGAACAAAACCCGGGGGCGGGGGGGGGGAACACCAGAAAATCACAAGTGGTGCAACCGCTCACCACCCGCTGACCAATGCTGTTGGTTCCCAAGATGCGATTGCTGCCCGCCCCGGCCAATTCCCCCCAGTTAATATACTGGGCATGACATTGTATGATATGGAATATCCCTTTGGCCAGTTTGAATCGGCTCCCTTGGCCATGCCCCCTCCCTTCCCGGCTTCTTGTGCACCCGGCAGAGCATGAGAGGCTGGAAAAGTCCTTGACTAGTTCAGCACTACCCAGCATCAACCAAAACATCAGTGTGTTAACAGTATTATTCTCATACCAAGTCCAAAGCACAGCACTGCACCAGCTACAGTGAGGAAAATTAACTCCATCCCAGCCAAAACCATGACAGTTTTCAGTCAACTAGTTACTTAGCTTTGTCTCCAAAAGTGGCTGTTTGTTGTTCTTGTAGTGTTGGAGCCACTGCTATTGTTTCAGGATTGAATTTGGCAGAGGAAAGGAGCCTGTGATGCTTGGGCACCTGTAGAAACACCTACCACAAAACTGTAGAAATGTATATCTTTTAGTTTTTAAAATTTGCTCTTTAACATTATTAATAGGAGGCTCCCTGAATTGACTAAGCTAAACTTTGGACATTTCTTTATTACTTTTCTTTTCTCCAGTTTTGTTGGTATGTTTGCATGAGCTGAAATCTCTATGTGTAGATTTTAGTTCCTTATTTCAGTCTTGCCATAATTTTCTCAGTTGTGGTTTGATCTTTTGCAGAGATCCTAGTGGTCCCTAGACCACAATTTGAAAAACACTGCTTGGAAAATATTTAGTCTTCAGTTCTCATTTTGGTCTTTTTATGGAGTTAGAGAATTGATGGGCCCAAGTTCATCAACTTAAGTTTTTTGGGAACAGGACTGATGCAACCCAAAGTAGGGCATATCAGCTCTCAAGGATAACATATTTGTATAAAAATTGGCAAAATACTTAAATTTGTTTAAAAATCCTCCACCATCTTGTCCACCTTGTGACTTTCTGCCTGACAGAGGCATGTAAATCCAGCTTGTGAGATCTGTGAAACCCTTACATATTCAAGTAGATCCAGATATGCTGACTGTAGGTCTTTATCTTTAGTTCACTCTTGCCTGTGTCATTACCTTCCCAGTCCCTGTGGCTGCCCAGTCCAGTTCCATAAGAGCATTTCACCTGCTCAGTTTTTGTCCTGTCCTTGTAGCCAATCCTATGGAATCAAAAAACTCTAGGTCAGGAATCCTAGGAAGTGCTCAGCATATTTCCCTTTTGATTTCATACAAAGGGATGTAAACAGATCGTTATTGTCCATAAGGCCAAACCATAAAGTCCCAGTAAAGCAATAGGACATGCCGTGTTGAGCTATCAGTGATCAAAATTACAATAACAGCTCTAGATAAGGTGTTCCTGCTGTGCAGGAAGCAGGAAAACTTCTTTGGAGTCTTTTATCTCTAGGCAGGCATTAATTTGTACATTGTCCAAAATATATCTTATAGCTATTACATTAAAACACCCAAAGCATTAGCAAATCTTCATTTATGCTTAGTGATTCTTCAGAAGGAATCCCCAACTGCTCTGCTACAGTTCTCTGGGTAACGACCTTTCCTACCAGATGAGAATACTTCTTGACCAAAAAAGTTACTCTACCACATGCCCAATGTGAATATTAACTGCTCGGATCCAGTTTTTAAAAGCATGCATTTGTTTAAACAGTTTGAAGTTGATCGTGAAGAAGATTTTGTGTCTAGAACTTATTATTTAATTTATTATTTATTTAACCTGTCCCTCCTACAGTAGGGTAACATGAGTTGCTCAAAATGGTCTTGCAGCATGTTTGAATAAATGTTAAGATTACTCCAAATAGACTTTTTAAAGCTCAAAACAAGCCCATGTTTACTTAGAAATATCCACAAATTATCCACAATGCATCTGTTCAGCATATCAAGCTTTGTAAGTATTTCCCTTAAAATAAGAAAAGAAAACCCGAGAAATAAAGGCAATTGCTTGTGTAAGCAATTTCAGTTAAATATTGTCTTAGAAGTACTGTGGATGGAAAACAGTTGCTTGGTACTGCATGATTAGTCCACTGAGGTTAATTAGCGAGCTGTTCAGGTTTTGCAGGAGCCAAGAAGCAATGAGAGATAATCCAAAGTTTGGACTGAATTATTCTGTCTCTTGTAGGGACTTGCAAATGGAGTTTTCAAATTTCCAACTGTGCAGCATGGTATGGTTTTTTCTTTAGAAAATTGCTGTTTGGGAACAATTTCAGCAATACATTACAATGCTGTGTTATAGTCATGACCTACCAAGTTATCATTGGTAAGTGATCCTTCACGAGTCAAGAGCTGGATGTTTAATTGCCCACTTCTGGGATTCTCATTTTGCTCTGTGTTTAGTCTCTAAGTTAGGGCCCATTTTCCAGGTCTACAGTCCTTTTGACTCGTGTCCTATGGATCTCTCTTGCTGGTGAAAAAAACTCTGTGTAAAGAGAAATTCAGTGTGGTGCAGTCAAAGCATATGAAGCATCTCTCTGTAGGTGGCATGCGTGGGACAGATTATTGCTTGTAGCTCGTGGGGAAGGCACGAAGAGGGTGCTGTTGATGGGGGGTATACATGCGCTCATCAGGGTGCTTTGGCATGGAGGGCATGCAGGTCCTACAGGGAGGTGCTGAGCCGTTGCTGAGCAGTGAGAAATTCCCAGGTGCTGCCAGCCTTGGAGCCAGGAGGACTGAGAAGCGGCTTGCTGGGATAGTTTGTGGTCAGAGGAAGGAAAGACCGAGTCTGTTCCTAGCTCTGCCCTTGATGTAAGACCTTAGCTGTGTCCACTATCCACCCTTGTAACTCCTGCCTTATCCATCTGGTGTCTTCTGTGTAACGTTTTCAGTTTTGCAACTGCCTTTCAATAGCTGTTTCCCTAGAGCTTCTGAGTGAAAGTGTAAGTTTGAGCTGAGCCGCAGAGCTAGAAATTGCCTTGTCTTGCCTGTCCATCACCGTTAATCAAGTATTGAGGGGTGGGAGAGGCTTAAGCAGAGGAGCCTGGCTTGGATATTTTTCCTTCAATCTTGTTCCATTTTCATATCACTGAGTTCAGTTCCCAACACAGCTGTGATGAAAAGAGATCATGCGATAACTACAGTACACACTGGTGTTGTGCGACATTACTATGGAAAGATCAGAAAGAGATGCTGCTGCACAATCTCTTTTCATTACTTCATGTATTTACTATTAACATATAATCAAGCAATTGGATCTTTGCCCTGGCTGAGCTCCTGTCCTGGAAGACATGCCCTGTGTTTCACCGCTGGCCCTGCCTGTCTGTCACTGTTGGTGGGCCTGAGAGGCATTGGAGGTTTGTGTTCTTATGAATGAAAAATGTACCAATAAATAGCAATGTGCTTTACTCAATCCCTGCTTATCAGATTGCTTCTGACCTCACCTGAACTGCTCCCTTTGCCAGAACCGAAACGGCACGCGTGACAGGAGACAGACTTAAACCAGTGGCGCATTAAATCCAGTGTTAATAGTATGTGTGCAAAGAATTATCAAAAGGACTGGTAAATTATGTGTTCAGAGAGGCCTTACACAGTTAGGACAAAGAACGTCTCAGTGTTTTCAGAGCAAGAAATGAGGCCTTTTTGTTCTTCTCCAGGAGGCGAGTAGCACCAAGGTGTGCGTTGGCAGTTTGCTTGCTCCAGACTCTGAAAGAATACTTGGTTTGCAAAATTTTCATCTCTCCTATTTTATTCCCCAGTTATGAATTCCACGTGAAACCTAGAAACCCTCTTGGTGAAGGCCCAAGTAGCAACGTTGTGGCATTCAGTACTGAATCAGGTAAGAACTTCCAAAGGTCCAATCATCTTTTTACAGCAGCTCTAGTATCTGTGTGGGGGGGACACATATGAAAGGCTCTCTTGCTTCATTTTTGCACACTTGGTCTTGCTCTTTGCTATCTCCAGATTGGCTTTTTACTTCTGAGCATGTTACGGTAGAGCCTGGAAGGTCAGCCTGAGATCAGGGCTATAGTGTGTGAGAATGCAGGATGGCCAGACTGCAGGAGGGAAAAAGCAGGAGCACAGAGAGTTTGTCTGGTGTTCATTATGAAGAAACTAACTTTATCCTTAGAGAAGGCTCAGTCATTTAAGATTAATACTCCTGACCTTTTTGTATTTATCAAACTCATTAATGACTTCTGGATGGGGAACATAAGGCTTTTCTTTGGGCTGGTGTGTCTGTAGGCACTTTTGCTACCTGTTCAGTAAGGCTGCTGTATAATAGTGATGTCTTTTGGATGAAATAAGGCTTGAGTTGGGAAAAATCGATGTCCTGGTATGTCCTCTTCCATCCTGTTTACTCTCCTGTGAAACCATTAAAGAGGTGTATACAAGCCTATTTTGACCGTTGGTTGGTTCCCAAGTTAAGTCCTATCTGACTCAGAGGTGAGAATCAGGGAGTGCCTTTGCTTTGCCTATTCCAGTTCCCCGTGAGGCTAGCTATGGTTGACCTGTTGACTTTATACAAGCAAGATACCATCTTTGTGTAGCAGTGTTTATTGCTTGGTAGTACTTAAGGACCATATAATATACAAAATGGATGTAGCCTTTTTAAAAGGACTTTGTCAATGTGCATTTTGAGCCAGGTGTAATAATATAATAGTCCTCATCTAGTGCTGTCACTGATGGATGAGCGTTTTGGCTGAGCAAGGGATTAGTCAGGGAGGAGTTCAGACTGTGCCACACATATTTAAAAACCATGAATACACTCTTTGTAATCCTAGATTGTTAAAACTGAAAAAATGTTTATGCCAAGTGCAGTCCTCATGAATGACAAGGCTTATGTTCTGTCTCCTATTTAGCTTGGACAAATTAAGCGGTCAGTTTTATTTTTTCTTAATTGCACACATCCATGTCTTGCTTTTGGGCTTTCATAGCCAAGTTTTGTGTGGCAAGTATTACAGAGGGGTCCTTTTTATTATTTGCATCTTGAAATTGAAATTTTAACAAAGATGCAGCAGAACTGGTGTTTGCTGGTTACGGGATTAAACTCTTGTTTCTACTAGAACTGCGTTTGATGGGTATTGTCCCATAAGAAAAACTTCTAAAACCTCATCAATACTGTAGTTTCACATAAGAAATATATTTCTTTGAATTTAATTTAATTCAATACAGAAGTGAACTTTGCTCCCAAACCTCTTTGTTTCAAAAATTACAGCTTATGTCAACTGTATAAAATCACTTACCAATGCTTTTCCATTGAAATATTGGGAAAGTTCATTTTACAGTGTCTGATTGAATGTTTGCTTTCTTCCCCCAGCGGACCCAAGAGTGAGCGAGCCAATTTCAAGTAAGTCTTTTATGCGTAGGATAGTGTCTTCTGATCAGGATTTTTTTTCAGAAATGAGATAGCCTGATTTTACGAGGAGGATGGCTGTACCGCACCAATTAAATGAGTTATGGAATCAAACAGCATTCACACATGATTTCACTCCTTCCACCCATACCCCTGGTAAGGAATTCATGCCAGGCTGCTTGTTTACCTGAGCGGAACGCAGTCAACGTGATGTGGAGCTCCCATGGCAGCTGGGATGGCTTCAAACCAATATACACGAATGAGCCGAGGACAGGCTCGTATTTTCTCAGCCTTCTCATTAAAGCAGAAGAAAGCTCTGTAAAATGAATAACCTACTCCACACTTCTTAAGCGAGTTAACAGAGCACAACTCAGAGGATGGTATTTATCTGCCATTCTGTTTTAGAAAAAATTTCTGCTTCTGAAGGCTTGATCCAGCTCTGCTTTAGGCCACTTACGAGACTCTTGCTGTCTTTGGTGGGAGGTGGACTGAGCTTTTGAAGAACAGCTGAGATCGCTCGAGCAAATTGGGCTGCTTTTTGCATTTGTTAATGGGCATCACTTGGACAAACACTGAGACCCCATTTCTTTCCACGTAATTCATGACACTTAATTTTTATGCGCATTTTTGTTAAATCACATACAGTTTGCTGCAAGTTGTCTGTGCTGGCTTGAAGCCGCTGAAGAACAGTGACTGTATCACACACTTTGTAAATGAGAGTTTTGCCAACACACACTGTCCCCCTAACAAGGTCCTAGAATGAGCTTATTCCAAACTGGCACCACACAGGCACAGAGCAGAAGCAGTTCACTGCATCAATCATATCTGCACCCTTTGGCGCTTCCCTGAAATATCTGTCATGTTCAAAATGTAAGTGACTGGTGCCATGGTGCATTTTTGCTCCATCAAGGTTTCTAATTCTATTTATTTGAATATATTTGTTGTACATAATGTGTGCAGCATCATACTTCAGCCTCTTTCTTCCTCTCCTGCAGTGGGAAAGGATGCTATCTGGACTGAAATCCCATTCAATTCAGACAGCTATTCAGAATGCAAAGGGAAACAATACGTAAAGAGGACTTGGTACAAGAAGTTTGTAGGTGTGCAGCTGTGTAATTCTTTGAGATACCAGATATACCTCAGTGATTCACTTACAGGTAAGAGACATTCAAATCAGTGTTGTCCACGTTATACACTCCTTGAAGATATCATGGCTCCAGAACTGGAGATGTTTAACAAGACAAGTTCTGCTGAAGTGTGGTCAGGCATGTTTAATCTAGCCTACAGACAGACCTATCGTAAACAGCCATCTGCTTGTGCTCGGTAATCATTGATGGGTTTGATACCGAATTTTCAGACTCAGGAGTTACTTCTCTGTGGTGATCATCTGATTTTAAGTACCTGTTGGTATGCTGGGGGTCATACAGAGAATTGACAAAGATCAGGTCTCTGCCAGTGAATAGCGTGTACTGTAAAGGTGCCAAATTTCTTTAGCTCTTGATTAGAGGATTAGGACCTAATTTTAGACCAGGATTAGACTCAGTCATTCCCATCCCATTTGGTAAACATCTCGTTACTTCGTTACCGCGAGGCTGATAAATACGTGACTTCAGCTCTAGTCAACAGGTTTTACTGGCCTGCTTTGACACTTTTGTTTTGTTTTCACATTCCGCATTTTTGCTTATAATTTCTTTCCCCCCCTCTTCTTTTTCTTGTATTATGTTTTATTACCAACAGCAGCCTCCCGGTCTTATCTTCTCAAGTTTTTTTTTCAGTGTCTTAAGGTCACGTCACTTAAGTGTGACGCATTTAAGACCTGAATCTAGTGACACATGCTGGGTATAAGCTGGGGAAACAGCCCGTAAAAAAGTGTTTTTCAGTTAGTGTATAGTTAAGCAGAACTTTGTGTCTCATGTAGATAGTACAAGCTACATTTAGAAATATGTTAACTTCTTATAATCCATCCCAAGCTCCTGGCTTTCTTCTGTATGAGGCTTTTTTATCAGAGCTGCATGGACAACTCTATCACAGTGGCATTAGCGCGGCATCCAGAGCACAACTGTGTACGGGAGATGTCTTCTGAGTGCAAGTTAGGCAGGATGTTCATCCCATTGGATTCGATTAACTAGGAGAAACTGTGGCTGAAAGAATCAACTTTCATAACCCAAAGCTGCCCCATCTCAGAGCTCAGCACCTCCCAGGAGCCGGGCTCTGGCCTCTGTATGTAGGAACAATGGAAAGAAAAGAGGAGGGGAGTGTGGGGCAGCCCATGCCGATAGAATTTTAAGCTGCCCGGCCTTGCACCCGGCATCACGCTTCCATGAGCAGACAAGGAAGGAAAGCCCCGCCATTAGTAGTAAGTACAATGCCTCATACGTAAATAATATCTTGGCAATTACGTGATTAAAAGAGACTATTTTGAACAGAGGTATCATTCATTCAACAGTTGCTG
This sequence comes from Anhinga rufa, assembly GCA_013400875.1. Taxonomy (NCBI): domain Eukaryota; kingdom Metazoa; phylum Chordata; class Aves; order Suliformes; family Anhingidae; genus Anhinga; species Anhinga rufa. The sequence continues at coordinate 21,872 of VZTV01015993.1, read as the reverse complement.
TACTAACCAGCTGTGATCAAATGACAAACACTGGCAATGAGGCAGAGTGTATCACAAAACCAGCCAGAAGAGGAAATAGCAGCGCTAATCTAGCAGGACTAGACTTCAGCCCTAAATCAAGTGAATTAACGCTGCAGTGAAAGCTACTTCAGCCTTAGAAGAAAAGTTTAACATATCGGCAGCCCATTTTCCTATTTTCATTAGATTGTTTTTGTTCTTGCTGGAAGGGTGGTGATTTAACTTGGCTGGAGACAGATGATGGTAGCCACATTGTATTCATTATACTTGCTAAGCCTGGTTCTTGCACTTGAATCGTTACGACCAGTGCTGACCAGTTGTCACAATATTTGAAAGAATTGAAATATTTTTGTAGAAGGAAAGCTGCTTCTCCCCCATTTCCTAAGCGAGACCGTCATGGCACGGGCCTCTATATGCGAGTGAGAAAGTTCCCAGTTTGAAGCCAAATTCCGTTCTGGCGTGTGTCACTGTCACACCTTGTCTCATCGTGCCCCCGAGGCCGGCGGCAGCCTCTCTGCTAGCACCAGCCAGCTGGGCGACCCGTGCCGGCAGCGAGGGGCTGCGCTGAGGCCCCAGTTCCGCTGTATGCTGAAAATACCTTCCAACGCTTCGCCGTTTAAGGAGCATAGCGATATTGAAATTTGGGTGCGTTGTACAAATGCCGTTGTATGAGACAGCCAACAACCCTATCTTTTGCGCGCTGTTTTTTTTAGCAAAAGAGTTCATACTTATAGTGTGACGGAATCCACGATGTATAAAACAAAGATGGTATCTAATTTTCTTAAGACCACCCATAAGGGAACACTGGAAAAAAAATTAATTTACTTTATGCTAGAATTGCTATCCCCAAAAGAGAGAGATGAATCTCCTCATTTGTTGGCTAAATGGTTTTAAGCGTGTTCCTTTATTACGGAAAGAATTGGGCAGTAAGAATTTAATAGCCACTGAGGATGCTGCTAATTCATGTATAGCAATTGTTTGAATTACGCACAGGTTACGCTGTGGGCCAGAAGAGTATGCGTGTATCTGGAAGTTACTGTTCTTGTGTTAGCCGTAAAAATATCTGGTTTATTCTGTCTCTGATGAAGAAAAACTGATCTACGTTACACATGCCAGGACTGTTCCATAAACCAGCATCTACTGCTGACCTCATTTAACAGTCCTCCAGAGCAGTCACTGTAGGCATTCCAGAAAAGCAGGCCACTAAAAAAAAAAGTATTTATTGAGGGGAGGAAAAAAAATAAATTCTAAATGTGACCTTCAACAGCCATGGAAAAGTGAAAAAAAAATTTTAAAAAAGCTGTTTTGGGCAGCCTGAATGTTCTTAATTTCAGACCACAAAATTGCTGAGAGGAACTCCCTCTGACCAGTTCTCCTATGGAAAAAACATGCCTGCAGCCAAAACTAGATAGTAATAAATAATTTTCTAAAGCTAGTGAAGAACTGCATGCACAGAGACCGTCAACTGGAGGTGAGGATTTCTGGCAAAGTATTGATCGGATCACAAAAATATGGGAGAGCTTCTCGGTAGGCTGCTCTTGTATTAATTGCGCTGCAGGGAGCAGGACTGTAAGCCACCTCGCCACTTCTCCAATGGCCGCGTGGGCACAGACTCAAGGCCGCAGGACACCCAACATCCAGCGAGTGACTGGACCTTCTGCTTAGCTTACACCTGAGCACCAAGCCTGTTTCTAAATGCTCTCACCTCTCCTTTCACCTGCGCAACCAAAGGTTATGTTAAGAAGCGCTGTGAAAGGAGCTTAGAAAAAAGTAAAGTAAGAGAAACTTAAGTTTCCCTCTTCAGAGAAAGAAGAGAGAAAGAGGTAAGTTCAGCTGAAAATGTTTCCTGCCAAGGCTTGGGAAGAAAACGTAGCATGCTTTCTGCCATCTTCTGAACTGAATTTTAGTAATGGCTTGCAAATCAAATCAGTAAGTAAAAACATCTCTGTCTAAACGCCTTCGCTGCGAGTCCTCTTGTTAACAGGAGCAGCGCAGCCCGAACGCCAGCACGCGCTGCATGGGGCGCTTGAGACCTTGTTTTCTACTCAGCTGCAGTCAAGCGTCCTGCTTAAGCGATCCCGCGAGTAAACACACGGGCACACCTCATGCTCTGGATAAGCAGTTACTGTGCCGAGGTCATCTACCTGTTAAAGGGTATCACTCGCACATACACGTTGTAAAAATATGATGATTTATAAAGCAGGTCCTGGCTGTGTTATGAGGTGCTCTGTTAAAATATCTTTGAGGGTACCGGGGGCTTCCTGTTGGGGAACCGAACCTGCCTTCCATTCAGATCACCACCAAAACTTACCTCATTTTTGATAGAATCAGGATCTAGGCAATAACGGAATTTCCCTTACTGTATGAGATGTAAGGAGGGGAAAAAACACATTCAGGCATAGATTTTGGCCAGGAAAGGGGCACTGTTGTCTACAGCCATGAGCGCTGGCCTTGGAGCGTGCACATAATGTTCAAATTACAGCTACAGAGCCTGAGAGGAAAAGAATCGTAGCACTCACCTCAGCTTCCCCACAGAGCCAAGAGCACAGCCCATTGCCTCTGGCGGTTTTTTGGAAGTGGCCCTCAATACACTGGATATGGATTTTTGACTTTGCTGCTTCTTTGCTTTCAGGAAAATTTTATAACATAGGAGACCAGCGAGGCCACGGAGAAGATCACTGCCAATTTGTAGACTCGTTCTTAGATGGAAGGACAGGACAGCAAGAAGACCTGCCAGTCAAAGATGGTAACTCCTTGCGCCTGGCTCTGTAGCAAACCTTGGCAATGCCTTTGTCTGTGTGTTTCTTTTTCCTGCCAGCGGATTCAGCGCCCGCTGCTGGGGTGGGCGATGGAGAGGGACTGCTGCCTTCGCAGGCAGAAGGGAGTCGAGAAGTTTTTGAAGATGAGCAACGACTTATTAAAGGAAGGTTACGACTCGGGTTCTGTTAGGTGGGGAACGGCCTCTCTCCAGTTTAAAACATTCCAACAGATTATTCACACTTGGTATCACGGATTTAAACCCAGCCACAAATCTGGGTTTGCAGAGAGGCATGAAGTGTTACGTTCAAACTAGCAAGGCTGGCTCAAAGTGCAGTAAATCATCAGCTGGGCATTGGACGGCTTTGTTTAGTGCTAATGAGAAAAGTAAAAAGTTATTACTGGAAAATATAATTCACGCCGCAGTAATTCTGTGTGCACTAATTTGAACCGGGTGCCTAGAATTCCAGTTTGGTCTAGGCGGGCATGGGACTGGACGTCCGAAACACAGCTGTGACCTGCCTGGCTATTTTTCACATGCTGCTGAGGCTCGAGTGTAAGAAACTTGTCCTTCTGTCAGCTGAACTCCTGCCTCGCCTGTTCGCGGCAGTGCCAGCGCCAGGTATTCCGTGCCCTTGTGGGCCAAGAACGCAGGCTGCATTGATACGCCGCGCATGCCGAGGGCGTCATCGAATATTTTACTGAGGAAAAATAACGAAACGGTTTTCAGTACAGCGTCAGTGGGTTGACCAAACCTTCCTGGCTGTAGCGCTTCATTTATAAAACACCTTACAGCAGTACAGAAATGCACTGAGGTAGGTGTGGGAGACTGAAGTGCCTAAACCTTTCACAAGTTTTTCCGAAAACGAAGTAGGTGAATGATCTGAAAGGTATTTGCTTATGGGATTTTATTTTCTTTTTCTTTTCTTTTTTTTTTTTTTTTTGTAAAGAGCACTTTGCTTTTCCTTTCCCTGTCAGTGTTGCCCATGTGTAAAAGTATTTTGTTTGTGTAAGGGATTGTCTGAATCTACTTTGGTGTTGCCAGGACAGAAAACCTCTCTGTCGTGTCGTACCGGATTGACTTTTTTTTTAAAAGATTTTATAAATAAAAAAAAGCCCTTTTACATAAAAAGCTCCCTACCCTGGCTTAAAAGACATTTAAAACCCACTTGTTTTCAGCGACTGGATTTGATTGAGTGGATTCATGAGCTACATCCCTTTTTAGGAAAAAAAAAAATATAAATCAATCAACCAAAAGCAGCCCCCACCTTTTCTGTAGCGCTTATTTCTAGCAAACGAACTGAAGAGGGGAAAGAGCAGACAGATTGTCCGTTGCTGCTCAGTTCCCCCCTGGCTGCAGCAAGTTACGCTCTGTTCAAACAGGAATTAACTACACCGATTTGACCCGAAGCGCAGGGAGGGCGTCGTGACTGCATTAGTTGCAGAACAGTATTTTCCATGTGTGTGTGTGTGGGCACATGCATGCTTCAGCAGCATTTCTGATGGAGTGGTTGGATTCAGCACTAACTGCTCTCCTTAATTTTTAACTTAACGCTAATTGTTTGAATGGGAAGCATGCCTATTGTCATACAGAACAGATTTAAAGCAGGAGTTATGATCTTTCGCTTGGGGAAGGGGGAGATCGTGCGAAATAGCCCCAAGGGTCAAGTTTTATTTAGATTCACTGGAGTGTTAAGGCTCCTGCAGCGGGGACGAGTTAATTCATCACTGTAACGCTGCAAGGAGCAGCCGCCTGTTTAGAGATGACCCCAGCAGCAGCCGGAGGGGGAAGGAAGGAACACCGGCCTCGCCTTGCCAGCACCGACCCGGGGTGGGCGCTGGGAACACCCGTCTCAAGGGGTGCAGGCTTCGCCCCTCCCGCTCTGGGCTGCAGCAAGCCCAGGCGCCTCTGCTTTGGTTTGGGTTGAGTGGCCAAATGCCAGCCCTTTCAGCGCGCTGATGGAGGGAGGGCGGCCAACAGCCAGGCCGGGTTGCGGCAGACGGGCGTACACCGGGCACTCAAAGCCAGGTGTGGTCTGCGGGCTCCATGCAAACAACACTGTCCTCTGTTCCAGGATTTTTCAGGGCAGTTCGTCAGGAACCTGTCAAATTTGGAAAAATAGGTGGGGAGACTCACATTAACTATGTTGGCTGGTACGAGTGCGGAACATCGATACCTGGGAAATGGTAGATGCGACGTGAACTTGGGGAAGAGGCCCGGCACTTGCCGCCCCCATCCGACTGCCCCACGCAGGCTCAAAGATGGAAATGTTTATGGTACGCCTGGCACTTAAATAAGTTTGCTGACGTGCAAGGGTTTATACAAGTCTAATGCCAATACTGCGTTAATTGTGTAATAGCGTAGGCTGCTTCCTGTAGTTATCCAGTTCTACAAATTTGTTTTTAGACTGAAAAAAGAGAAAAGAAAAAAAAAAAAAAGATCCCAAAGAGGCTAGGGACATGTCGTAGGATAATGTGTAGGGAAGCTGGCTCCCTATTCTTGAGGTATGGTTTATATGGTATTTTAAAAGATACGGTGTGTGTATATTATTTATCGCAATGTTGTAATAAATGTTTAAGGCACAGTTATGGCAGAGTTGGTCATGGAACGCGATGTGTGTTAATTTTTAAATAAATATTCACTGGTCTTTCTTGTAACGTAAGTGCCATAAGCTACCTGTCCAGAGAGATCTGAAATATTAGCCTCCCCAGCCATAAATTATAGAAGAGACCCTACACTTTTTAATATCCCGCAACCAGTAAACTTGAAGCGCTTTCTCCTTACATGCACAAACAGTTTATACTCCCGCCAAAACGCTGAGGTAGGTTGCTATACGTGCGGCTTTAGATGATCAGGTTAGCGGTGGGGTTTCCCCCCCCCATGTTTGTTTTCCAATGCTTCAGCTCCAGCAAAAGCGTATGTTCAGCCTCATGCTACCGCGTTAGGGCCACTGCCCTGCCCTGCCAGTGGTTGGGGGGGGGTTGGTTTCCTCCAATTAAAGCAGACAGGTATGTGTGTACGTGGAATTAAAAAAATAAATAAATAAAAAAAAAGAACTTGGCCTCCACTGCTGTGGCCCTTCATGCAAATGTAGCTTTCAGAGACCTGCTGGTTCAAAAGCCAGATGTACATACAGGGTGGCGGGACTCGGAAGGGTAAATGAAACAGGGGAAAAAAAAATAAGCTACTTGTAACGGCGTAATCAGGTTTGTTTGTAAAGAAAAAGTGGTTTAAAGCATCGTTGATTGGGGACAAAGGGGAAGGAGCGCTAACTGAACTTTGAACCTGCTTTACAGGAATTTTGACTAAAACCTCCCAAAGCTATCGTTGTACTGCTTGAACATGTATGACCTGAATAAAGAGATGTAGTTTTTTTAAAAGGTGTTATTCATTGCATTACTAATGTATTGAAAAAATATGAACGGGAACACCCAGATATATATATGGTAGTCATTTATAGAAAATGCCTTATGAAGTACATTGCAGGTACACTGTACTGCCAATAAAGTATTTTTTAATCAAGTGTTTTTCTTAGTGTTTTACATGAAAGCAAGCGCTAGTCTCTGTGGCAAATGCTATTGTTTCAGGAAGGGGGGTGTTCTGAAACAGGCACACGATGAACAGCGCGGCTCACCGCCCGCTGTGCTGGTCTGACACGCACACAGCCAGCTGGAGTTGCGGCCGTGCCTCAGGGACAGCGCGGCTGACGCAGCAGCGGGGTATCGAAGGATGCTGAAGGCAGGAATATTTTCACTCCCTTTATTTCCTAATTTGTCTTTATGAGAGTTCAGGCAGCTTGCTCCAGTCCACTTTTTTTTTTTTTTGTTCCAGACTTAGTTTTATGTATTCCTAGAATCCATAAGATGGAAAATATTAACTGGGCGAATGTTTTGCCCGCTGCTGTTATATGGTCTACTGAATTTGTTACAGCTCTTCATCTGCTTTTTTTCTTGGCTCAGAACCAAGTCACTAGAGCTGCGCTCCCAAGTTTTTCTGGGTGGCAAAGGACCTGTGGAAAGTTGCTCCCTTTTAAGAGAGTTCTTTTTTTAAAAATAAGTATTTGGCTTAAATTTTCAAGTAATAAACCAATTCTCCCCCTGCCCTTGTTAAATTGGTAAGGGGCTCTGAGGTGTTACGTTCTTACTCATTTGGTAAAAGGGTTCCTTGGCCCTTAGCAAGAGGCCGTGCAAAACCGTCTCCTCCTGCAGAGCCTCTGCGAAAGCAATCTGTATTCCCAACATTTCTCCATTTACCCACCTGAACATCTGCCCCTTCCCCTCCAAACGCCAGCGCAGCTGGCTGTTTACCTCAGCATCTGCACACCCAGCGCGCACACTTGTCTTAACAGTTTTCTTGTTCAGTGTGACAAAAAAAAAATATCTAAAACCAAGGTGAGGCATGTCATAGATTTGGGGTTTTTATTAGTTTTTTCCACGTGAGCATTACAATTTATAATACATCGTATCTAGTTTTACCTCCAGGACGAATCTAATTTAGTACATCATGGTATTAGTAAAAACAAGCCTGGTAAGTGGGCTAGACTTCCAACTAGCATCTTCATATCCTTCCAACAAGGCAAGCTCGACCGCCACTCACTTTACAGACATGTAGGTAGTGTCTCCCAAGGACAACCCGGCCCCAAATTACACTAGGAAGCAGATACAATTTAAAGCAGGAAAGGCTGGTTCGGTGGCCCCCCTCTCCCAGCAGCATTTACCTGAGGGCTATCGCTTCGCCCGGCAACAGGTCTGGAACCTCGGCTGGAGCTCCGGGGGCCGGCTGGGCTGGGCGGGGCGGGGGGCAGGAGCCGGGCGGCCGCCCCCGGCCTAGCGGTAGCCCGGCCCGGGCTGGGTGTAGCCCTGGGGGCCGAAGGGGGGCCGGTTTCGGGCGTAGGGGTTGGGCCCGCCGGGNGCCGGCGGCTGGCTGTAGGCCGGGAAGGGCTGGGCCTGCGGCGAGGGGGCTTGCTGCTGGCTGTAACCTGCTGGAAAGGCAGAGAGCGAGAGGGGGTGAGAGGGAGCGCGGAGCCGCCGGCGCTGGCACAAACACCCCTCCGGGGGGGGGCTAGATTTAGTCTTTTTTTATTTTATTTTTTATTTTGCTCCTCTCCTCTCTGCAGCCACAAACACAAAACCATGCAGTAAGCACAGAAAAACCACGAGTGAAGCGCAAGTTTTCCTGCCTTCCACGGAAGCGCGCTGCCTGGGGTTTGGTGCGCTAGCACGGCAGCACAAAACAGCTTTCCCGTGACCGACAAGAAATTAATTAAAAAAAAAGAGACAAAGAATATTTTATCATCATATCACATGAAAGATAAAGAGCCTTCACTGGCAAATGAGGGAAAACGCAACCTTTTTCCCCAAATAAAAGCTCTAAACCATCACAAAAATAGTGTCAGGGGTTTAAATAAGTCGTACCTTTGGTTAAATCATAGGTGTTTTCAGCTCTTTAAATATCAAAAAGTAGCGCAGAACAGAATACCTCAGTAAAAAACTTCGATTTAAACATGGCCCAAACTTGATTTTTCTGCATAAGACCAGCTTTTTGAAAAGAAATTTCTCTTGCTGAAAACTTTAAAAATGACACAAAGTTCTTTTATGAAGAAATAGCTACTTTTATCCATCATGAAACACACCTGCAGCTACTTGCAATGAAACCTCTCCAGTGACTGGAATCCTGTCAGCATTAAACACCAGACACACAAATTATTACAAGTGCACAGCCCTCGACGGGGAGAGTAAGGGTTGAAGAATGCACTGGAGGAAACTCACCTTGAAACTGGGAGCAAAATTTACTCATGAGACAAAACCTCTGAAGGGTCCGCTTTTACTACCATGAGTAATTAAGCCACATTGTTGCCCCTAGTAGATCTACAAGAGTGGGAATGGATCCTGCTCCTGGGGACATGGGTTTGGAAGCAGACAATACTCATGGGAACAACGGCAAAACAAACAAAAAAATCCTAGCAGTCAAGATCTTCAAAGGCTGCTGTCACTAGGTCCTCAAGAAAAACAAAAATCTTGTTTCTGAAACATTAGGTTAATCGCATCATAAGTTGAGAAACAGAGGGGCCCCACACCACCTCTGGTGGTGTTTCATTCTTACTTGAAGATATGTTCCTAAGAACACAGACCTAGCACTGCACTACAGCTTTCGCAGGAACTTCTCCAGTAAAATAATGGATTAGATGATGGTAGGATATGACTAGAAAGCAGATGGAAACTCCTTTTGTTCCCCCACTTAGTCAGATAGACCCTCCTACTTCCACCAGGCTTGTTACTTCTCCTGAAATTAAGCTTCAGAAAGTCTGTCACTCTCTTCCAATTACAAACGTGGGGGTGAGAAATCCACAGAGAACAAGACACCATTCAGAGACCCGAATCAAGCAGCTCTCGCACAGTGCACGGGAACAAGGGCTGAGGCACAAACCTTCAGTTCCAAGATTTCTAGGGTTCTTATCCAAGAGAAACATGGAATTTCTTCATAAGCTCTGCGAGCGTTCTCATCTACATCAAAACGGATGCACTCCCACTGTATATACTGCACACCAAAAAACAGGCCATACAGGCTCTATTCTGAGTCACTTACTGGTACGGGAGTCTTTTGTTTAGTTTGAGGAAGGCTGTTTAAAACAAGGAACGGTAAATGCTTTGTATCATTTTCTAAAAAGCGTTAAAGCAACTTGCAATTTGTTACGGAATCTGCTGTTACAGGTTCATTCCTGGACTTCAGCTGGATTACAATTCCTAGCATACACTATGCGTTATTAGATGCCAGCTGCTTCTAAAGTAAGAAACTGGAAGTTCTCAAGTCAAGTTTATTTTGGGTATAAATACAAAAAGCTGGCTTTTGTGTGACTGCACATAAACCACTACTGCACTAAAATGTTCTGCTGAAAGTCTACGGGCACCTGCACCTGAGGTATCAGCAAAGTCAACAACTAAAACCACCTATCACTTGAAAGTTTCTCTGAAATGACGGTATTTATAACGGCTAAGGGTTTACTAAATGACAATTATGATCACTCTTCACGCCACTACATTTTGTACGTGGAGATCATTCTGGATGCAAGAAATAGGGGCCATCTTTATATACCTCTGATACGTAAGGAAGCTAACTGGGGATGTTTTAGTCACTTGCTTGCTAGAATCCCAAGACTGCAGAAGTTAATCCTGAAGGCTGCTCGTCCTTCAGGCGATCCATTCTGCCCTACCTTTGGAACAATGCATTCCGCTCATCATTAACAAGGTCTGCTTTTGGATTGAGATACCAGAACTCCAACCACGTATTAAAAACAGACAGCTACAGGGTTCACTTACTGGTCATTTTTAACCTGTGCCAGTTCCCATCAGAACCACATGCACTCGGGCTGCTCAGCACCCTGACCTGCCCCACGGGTTCAGGAACGGAAGCTCACAGGATCGGGCACTGAAGGAGAGGTTCTACAGCTAAACCGCCGTTCGAGCGAGCTCCTTACCTGGGTACTGCATACCGTACTGTTGCTGAGGCTGAGCCTGTGGCTGCTGAGCAGGATAACCAGGCTGTTGGTACTGTTGGTACATCTGACCTATGGATTAAAAATGTATGTAGTTGAAGCCCAGTACCCTAGCTACATTATAAACACACAGTGAACAACATCCTAACAGTTCAAAATCACAGAAACAAACCCTCTCACGACATGTAAAAACTTCTTATAAAATATCTGAACTCGGTAAAGTTTTAATATGTGTTCCACCTAATTGCCAACTGAAATCAATCTACAGATTTTAGTTTTCTGAACCACGCTATTCTGAAGACCGAATGATTTTTATCTATCTCCAAGAGAAAAAGTAGTTCTAATTTGGTACGCGAGGCTTACTATTTCACATTCTCAGAGGATGCCAGAAGCCACGCACCTTAATTAGTGCTACTCTGGTGGGTAACACAGCAGGAATCTTTAAACATCTCGATAACTGCTCCAGAACTTACACTTGTAAATTAAAGTACTTCAGAAGTTAAAGATTTCCTCAGATTATCTGTTTATATTAGGTTTTTAAGACCATCTCTGCATCAAAGTACTGTAAGCAGAGTGGTACGTTAGTTATTCTGACCACAATTTCCAGATAAGTCATCCATCTCTTAGTATCTGACTTGCTATAAGCCAGGTTTTCTTAAAAGACCCAGGGGTATACACCCTAAAGCAAAAATAAAAACATACGTTTTTAAGCTTGGGTATTCTAGTTGAATGCTCATTTTTCCTAAATTCACTGCTGCCGATTTCTTGGCAAGAAGGGGCAGAATATTTGTTTAGACAAATATGGGCCTATGGGCCCTGTTTAAGCTTTATGCTTCTGCTGTGTTTCATCTTAGTAACAGGCACAGTCAAAGAACAAAAACAATCATCTGCCAAAACTAAAGCTTAGTTGAACTGGAGCAGACACGGAAACTTTACTATTATAAAGTGTTACTGTACTATTATTCATTCCGCAAAGATCAGCAGACTGTATAAATATACTGTAAGCTGTATCTGCTGAACTGCACCAAGATAAAAACAACTCGGCTCTGCTCCAAGTCCTCCCAGACCCCTGCGCACACTGCTTTAAACAAACTCCTTATTTCTCCTTCTCTTTGCGTTACTTGCAGCTGAAAGCAACTGTATTTTACATTCGATTAAGATGTTAAAAATATTTCATATTGGTGCACTCGTTCTAAACACGAGTGCTAAACACCAGGCTTGAAGAGCATTTAAGCCTGGTTGCTTGATAATTAAAAATTAGAAACTCAGAATACATGTTTCCTGTTTCTTAAACTCAGTTGTTAAGAGGGAATTTCTGGGAGAACAACCAGGAGGCTGCCTGTCTCAGGATCATGACCTACAGGATAACAGAGAGACCACACTGGCACCTGCTGGAGATCCCAGGTAAAGGGATAGGAAAGAAACAGCATGGCCTTTTTCCACAGCTTTCTGAGGTGGCTTGCTCTCTTCATCAAGGTTGAGGCATTAGTGAGGAGCAGAGAGGTGTTCCAGTGCTGTTTGAGAAAACATGCTTAATTTACAGCCATAAATGCAGTCGGGGATCCTATGGGTCCTTAAAACACAGGGCCTTCCCTCTCACTGGATTTGTACTCTGAAAACAGGATGAGCTACAGCATCAGTGTCTGATTTTGTACTTAGCGTGGTTATCTGGATCTGCCAGCATTTTCCATTGTTCCTGTGCACTGAAACAGCCATTTTAGCTTGATTCAAAAAAAAGACCAGATAGGTATGTCCACACAACATTCCTTTCCCTAGAAGATTATGAAGTGCTTACGTGAACGAACTTTTACATCTCTTTCAGCAAAGACTAAAAAAAAGTGTCCAACCACATCTCTAAATAATTGGTTCTCGTGTATGTTCAGCGACTGGATTTAGTGGTACAAAGGCACAGGCATGCCACAAGAGACAGCACTATTCTGAAATGCCTTTGCTGTGTTGATTTAACTCAAACTAGTGAATGCTTAACTTTATCAAGAGAGGCAATCCATTCATGAGTATAGGCACATAGAGGTGAAGTGACTTGGCGTTCACAAATAGCGACGACTTATAACCCATTAGAATCATCATAACATCATTTATTGGCAAAGAATGCCATTAAAAAATAATCCCTGCTATAGCGGAATGACTGACACGTGATTGGCATCACTGTTTTGCCTACATCCTCAAAACACTAGAAAGGGGGGGTGGGGGGCAAAGCACAGCTTGGGGTGTTTTGTATTTTTAAAAAGTGAACGAATATTTTAAAACTAGTTTCTAATAAGAACATTCTCTGCACCAGCAGTGCCATTTGTGTGAGCCAATCCTGTTGAAAACCTAACCATCAAAATGTATCCAAAGTTCTGGTTAGGCCATAGCCCTGCACTGGTTCTCATCTCAAGGACAGGACAGCGCAGGTCCCCAGATAACCACTGGACTGAGGCGCTATCAAACAGTGAAGTACAGAAAGCTACTCCATGTTTCAAAGGAAAGTCTTTGAACACTTTGTATAAAAGCAACTTAGTTTACGAAAAAACCTCAGAGGTTGATAATGACACATATATTAATTACCCAGCTTTGGTAAGAGCCTGCTATTTACCATATGCATGCAACGCACAGCACAAGTGCTCCCGCTAGTACTTCTGATGAACAAAGCGCAACAATGACTTCTGATCTCTTCCCAAGAACTGAACCATCCTAACTTAACCATAGAGTGAAGAAAACATAATCAATACTTAGCAAATTTCAGTGGCAATAATAAAAACTGTATGAACTACAGACCAAAACCTTCATAATTAGTGCTGCTCTACTTTTACATGCACAAAATGGACTTGGGCAAAGGTATAGGACACTGAAGTGTCCTATACAAACAAACACACACACTACAATTCCCTTGACCTGAGTTTAGAAAAATTATTACCTCTACTCCGATACATGAGCCTAGACAATGTCTTTCCTAAGATGAGTTTGCTGAAACAAGTACTTTTTCCCTTCCCTGGAGTTAGCAGCCATTCAGGATTCCAACCTACTGCTGCTAGTGCTTTTAAGTATTTCACTTTTTGTTTCAGCTCTAGTTAAATATCAACACTTAAAACCTCATACCTTGTTAAAGGTATTAATTTATTATATTACTTACTAAAGTAAAAGTAAAGTAAAAAGGCTAAATTCATGAAATACAAGTTCAGTAGCGGAGGGTGTGTTTTTTGACTATTGAGCTTTCTAGCTGCTGACATAAGAACCCGAAGCACTTCTTTCCAAAAGTAACTTCCACACATGAACGCCAAACAGTTGTTATATCTTTAAGCTACAAAGATGTCTCATGCTGTCTCATTTATATCACTTGACTAATTCTCAAGTAATTAAAAAAAAAAAACCTGAAAGCAGCAAAACCAGTGTTTTATAAGCTCCACTGCAACCAACGGCATTTGCGCCTGCTTAAATATTATGCCTAACTACAAGTTGCTCAAATACCCTGATCAATCAAAATGTTACTGATGGCCTTCAGACAAGATATTCCAAGTGACTGTGGGTACTGCCATCACCCTCAATAATGCCTCCCACATTTACCTCTGCATTACGACAGTACAGAAGGCAGCAGAGGGTTGTAACTTGTTTCTACACAAACACAGAAACAACTTTATGTTGCGCTTCATATGGAGGTAGAAATACCAAAGCAAGCCATTCCACAGACAGCTTCATCCAGGGACTATGCAGGTCCGAAGGCTCAGTGCTCTTAGAAAATACCAATAGAAAAATGATGCCCAAATGTAGCAAACCTCTGAATAGGTTTATTTTTAGAAGCCAAATCACATGTAAAAGGATATGATACAAAGGAATCTGAATACCAGGGTTAAGACCCTAAGCTTTAAAGGAGAGCCAGCTGAGGCTCTCAAGGGTTAACACAGGAAAACTACAATGCCTATGAGATAGGTATAAGGTTTAATCCGACCAGCACAGAGCCAGACATAGTAAAGCAGCAATGCAATAATGCCTCTGTTTTGTTAGAAATGATGAGTAAACAACATTTTTAATCCATAGTAGACAAGCTAACTGTTAGCTGAGTGAGAGCAGTGACTAATACTGCTTGACACAACTCACAGGGTATGATAGGAACTAAGATCTTCAGATAGCTTTAAAGCACAGCATATATAAATCTGCCTTACAATAAAGTGAGCCTGGCTGCAAGTAGAAAACAGTATCACAAAAGTCCTCCTCACATTGTCGCCTACCCTTTTAAATAAAGCCACTGCTCCACCTGCTGTTTCTGTATTGAACAGCGTGTGAGAGGAAAGTTTTTCTGCCTAGCAGCACAGATGGTTCTGTACTTTGGTATCAACTTTGAGTCCGCTAATTGGAAGCCATAGCTACTGATAACTCAGATTCTTCAGACGCCATCATTCACGTCTCATATAGAACAAAAACCTGCTGCTTACCCTCCACCTGACCAGCCTGCGGCTGTGTTCCGGGGTAGGGTGGCTGCTGTGCCTGAACACCAGGGGGATGGGCTGCAGAAGAAGAGGAAGCGATGCTGTCCGGTGTTCCCGATCGCTCTTCTGCAGGGGCACTGGGTGGTCCTAGCGGAGCAAGGACAAAATACAGTACATGGAATGAACAGAGAGTTTGAGTTAAAAATAAACAAAGAAAAATTCTAATACAAAACCATTCCCTTGCAAAGCTTTTAACATTTTTTCCAGTTTTTCATAGATTTACATCCAAGAGTGTCATGCCCAAGCTAACACTAAATATATTTGCACATCTAAACTCTCCTTTGAAAATATTTTTGGGGGAATTTTCCACCTGTCTCTGGGTCACTCAAATTTCACCCGTCTGAGGAACCTGACCTGCTTGTGGGATAAAACCCTGCGTTACAACGTGGTTTTTCCACAGCTTCCAGCTTTGGCATTCCACACATACACTGAAGACTTGTCACATGTGCACAGAATCTGCACCTACATACCCATTACTTCTCATCTGGAACAAAGGTGCAAGGATACATGAAACTGTTCAAATGCACTAGTGTTTTACATGGGCCCAGGCAACAAAGTGTTTTACCAACAGTCATACAGCATGTGAACAGAAAGCCTGCAAGGAAGGTATTAAATTCACACTCCCAGACAGGATATGGCAGGCTTCAGTCTAAAAGCAACTGTCTGCTTTGATAATTCTGAAAATATTCCAGCTAGCACCCAAAGAAAGCATGGAAACAGAATTCATATTTTCTCTATGTTAGTGAGAAGCTCTGAAATATGCATGTGAACTGGTATAACATAATACAACCAAATGCAAAATATTTTGTTAGAAACAAGGGAGCTCAAACCTGGATCTTTCCAGCTCTTAGTTACATGAATGCTACCTCCGAGACTCTGCTTTCAAATACGTGCTTAAAGTTAAGTGCAAGTATTAGAATTGCTGCAAATTCACTTTCGATTTTAAGAAAGTTATATTTACACAATATAAATATGCATCCAACAAGCCCTTAGTTGTGTTTTTATGTTACCCTTGTTAGGGAGAAAATTAATCAAATCTGCCTACTTCCGGTTTTGCCTTCATATACATAACTGCGGATTATAGCTTTAGAAATGGGATTACTTATATCCTGCTTAAATGATCCTCTGTGTAGTTCTTTATACATTCAAAGCACGGTCGAGTTAGTTCACTCTATTAGAAGAATTACAGAGATGCATAAACATTGAAGTATCACTGATGTTATGATCAAAGCGTTAACTGCCACCGAGGCTTTGTACCAAAAGACAAAACCCTCCTTCAAAAATTAGCTCCGATTTTCCGCTAGTTGTACTCTTATCACTTCACTGTTCAGTTTTCAAGTACCAAACTTATATCTGTTTTGTAAAATAACAATGCTGTGACAATACCCAAGATGTGCCATGGAGGAAGAGATCACTTAATAGGCCTGATCCACAGACCAGTACCCCAATCTGAAGACAGCCACTCTGTCTGTGGGTACAACTCTGGATCCTGCACAGTCACAATCATGCAGTGTGGATCTATCTATTCCTATCACTCCACACTTTTGCCAAGGTGGCCGCACTGTAGAAACAAGCTCCAGTTGCTATTAATTCGCCCATCTGTATCATTACTTCATACATCATATAAAATTCACTTGCTCTACACCTAAGAGTACACAGCAAATCCTGTTAGCTGATAACAGTTTTATTTTCAGGTTTCAGTGCTACATTAAACCTTGCCAGACCCACGTAGATCCCATGCAAAATCCCTTCCCCATATTCTGCATCACACTCCCTATTACCTTCTATGTTGCTTTTCTAACTTCAGATATCCTGTCTTAAGTTGACTGCATTCAGTTTAGTATAATCAGTTTTTATATGTTTAGCATTCTACTACTAGGTAGGGCCAATAGTCATGCACCTCTTCAAGAATGAATATAATTCAGACAAGAAGGTTATTCTTTTCTGTTAACAGTAAAAAAGTTGACACTATTTACTTTTGAAATGGAACAGGGAAAAGGCAGGGTCATACAAAACATTCTGACCGACCCAAACAGCAGAAGCCCAAGCCAAGAACATGAACTGCAAGATCAAACCCTAATGCAGAACAGCGCACACTGTTTTTCTATCACTGGCAGATACCAACTGAGTTACTCTATGCAATAGCTTTAAATAATTAAAATAAAAAAATTTAAGCCATTTTCTACTCCAAGCTAAAACACAACGCTAAAACCAACAGGAATATTTCAACGTTTTGTATACAAAACTTAGCAAAGAGTTACAACACCTTACCATACCAAGTTTTAGAATTCTGAAAAGAAACAGTGAACACAGAACACAGCTTAATACATCCAAAATACAAACGCTTGTTACAAACCAAGATTTGAGTCATCGAGTACGTACAGGTTTTGATTTCCTCTTCATAAGACATATTCTTACCTGACACCTGATCATCTGTCAGGCCAAACGCTGACATGACATTCTTGCTGATTTCATCCTGGTTCTTTAGCGGATCAAAGGCAGACATGCTTGCTGCTATAACTTGAGTAGATGGCTTAACATTAGAGTCAGCAGAAGCAGGCTTTTCTTCCCTACCATCTACAGCATCTACAAAACAAAATGCCCAACATTTGACAACTGAAACACCACCATACATACACATTGTACTACAGCAACTTTAAAATTGCATAGTCGTGGGGTTTTTTAAATGTTTTAACTGTTGAAATGCTTGTTAGGGTAACAGCGATGAATCAGTGATGTATCTGAAACTGTGATGAATCACAAAGCTTAAGTTTCATTGCACAGTTACTTAAAGATACACTGACACTGTGGAGTATCAGTATCACATATCACTTTGAAATTCAAAGGTACAAGGCTCCTGATTCAAACAAATTGTTTTGGTATGACTTGCCTACAGAGAATTCAAAATTAAGAAAACTTACAGGATAGGATCCAGTTTATTACAGTGTTTTATCAACTGCAGTTTTTTTGTTCTATCCCCTTCTCCCCAGATTCTTCCTAAGCTGACAGGTGAAGTTCTCCTCTTTGCAATTATACAAGTAACACTGAATCACTCAGAAACGCCTTACTAGTGGAGCGCTACATTTTCTCTTAAAAACAAACAAGTACAGACAGGGTTTAAATTCGCTAGTTTTGTTTACGCTCCAAGATCATCACCCTAACCTCCTTCCAAACAGTTTATAACCAGAATCCACAGTATTCCACTGAAATCAGTAATTGCTTATATTGTAGGAAGAGGGACTGGGATTTTTTAAACAATAAAACCCACAAAACTTCAAAGTGTAAAATACAGAAGCAGTGTTTCCTAAAAGAAAGGCTGGCATTCTTGGTTCACCTCTTTACTCGGAACACTGTACTCCATGACTTTGTGTCATTATTTTCTGTATCCAGCTTACCTAAAACCTGTAGTTATGCATGCAGAGGTATAGTTTTTACAGTACAAACACCCTAAGCTAGGAGATCAATGCCTCAAAACTGGGAGAATAAGACTTCCTTCCCCATTTTGCCCTCCCCCGATAATCCTTTCCCACCCCTACCTGCACCCTTGTGCTGCTTACCCTGAGTCAGCTCTGATGCTGGTCTGAGCTCAAAATAGGTGGATTCAATTTCCTAACCTGGCAAAAAAAGCGGATATAGTTTTTGCTGAATTTGCTTTTTACTGTTTTAGTGAATCACACTTGCCGAAGCAACATGACAAGATAAGCACCAGAGCTAGCCCAAAGTAAGCAGTGGGAGTGCTCAGCTGGGAGCAGAAACTCTTCAGCAACAACAAACTATTAACTCAGCTCAAAGCCCTCTCAAAACGTTGTCATGACTCACAAGCGTTAGTTACAGCATTTTCATACATTGCAACAAAAACTTGGACTTTGAAGTTTTATTCCTAAATTAACTCAGTGCTTTACTCCAGATAATCTGAATAAAAATTCTGCCTCTGAAATAACCAAAGCATGAAAAACTAAGTTCTGAACCATCAAGCAACAATTAAGAAGGATCACAACCAATACTCAAGCCTCCATTCTTCGCTTTGTTAAACAGCACACAACTCTGCAAATCAAACGAAACAATTCTTTGCCAGGCTGCCTACCACTTTCAGGCAGATTACTGGAAAGCCCTGGTTCAGCTGGTGGTTCTAAACAGTCCAGTAAACGATTGACTTTATTGCGAAGTTCTATCAGCTCTCGACGCAGGTATTTCACCTGATTAGATTCTAGGGGTCTTGGTTGTCCATTCACTGCAAAACAGCAATTAGATAAATTTAAGACTGCAGTAGCATTCTGACATCCAGTTCAAAAATGAAGAAAAATAAATTCCAACTTTTACTTGCTTGTAGCATCATCACCCTCTGTGGAGTTTTAAGTGACAAAGCTTAGTCAACACAGACTGAACTCATTCTAGAGCTTACTTAAATTCCTTTAATACAATCTCAGTTCAGCATAATCCACAGTACCAGAACTGCAGAGTGAAGCCTGCAGCAAGTTTCTGCACTGTTTACTCATTTCCATGAATATACCCCAAACAATACAAATATAGTTGGTTGTGGAAAGCTGTCCCTTTAGAAAGCGCCTTTAGAACTAAGGCAGCACACACAACACTGCTGCGATTCACGAATAAGGTCAGTGTCCAAGCTAAAGGCTGCTCGCTATTCCTTGGAACTATGTGCTAATTTTTTATACAAAGGCCAAAGGATAAATGTTAACATCTATTTCACTTTAAGCAATTAATATTAGTTTTTAGCAGTGTACTAGTAACACTGCAAGATAATCCTCACCTTATATTTCTCACACACCTGTGAAGAAAACCCCACAAATGCCAAAGTAGAAGATAACATGAAAAATAAGCTTAAGAAAAAAAAATTGACTACATATATATGTATGCCAAATACTTTAAGCAATCTTATAAAAAGAAATAGTTTCAGTTTCCCTAAGTTCAGATGCCACACGAAACCATCAAGAGAGAAAATAGATATCATGTATTAATCCAGTATTTTAGTATTTTTAACTTACTGATTTCATTCTTCTGAGGTGTTAAAGTGGAAGTTTTTAGTACCTTCCAGTGAAGCCCACTGCCTGAATTTTAAGAAACATTATTAAAAAAGACAAACAATCTTCTTTACTTACCAAACAATGTCAGCTTAAGTATCCTACTGCACTGAATTGCAAAGGAAAGATCTGAGCTATCAAAAATTGTTATAAGATCTCCATCTGAAAAGAACAGGAAAAAGTTACATTAAAAGCAAGCCTATTAACTGCTGAACTTCACGCTAGGGCAGAAGCATTACTTCATTACTCAAAAACAATTTTCCCTCTTTGATTCTGAAGTTACCAGGAAAACAGTTTATTATTTTAGTGCAAGAGTCAGTGTGCAGGGAAATCATGCACAGAAGGTAAGACAGATGCAGGACTGGCTCCAAAAGGGAGTCTTCTGACATTAGCCCCTTGAAAGTTCCATGTAGCTCATCATTCTTTCACATTTACGTACAGGATGAAACTTAGAGCTAAGAGTTCACAAAGTTCAACACCAGAAAGAACGATGCTGCTGGTTAAAGTTATACGCCTATTCCAACTGGCTCCGAAACCGTGCCAGTCATGAACAGAGAGGAGAGTCAAGATAGATGGCACAAGCCAATCCCAATTCAATTCTTAAAAAACAACTCAGGCACACTAACAAGGGAAAATTTTAAATGACTAGAACACTTTCTCAGGTTATACTTGGAACACTGAGGTGCAAGACTGATTTTCAACAAGGGAATGATAATAAAGTTCCTGTGTAAAAGTGAACAGTAAAAATCTATCAGCCTTAACAAACAAATAGGAAATAGGAATGAAGACATGAAGATGTCAAAGTAATCAGAAGGAAACTTTTCTCTCAAACCAGGAATTTGACATGAAGTCTCAACTCTTAGCCATTGATTTGTGTGTGTCAGATTTCAGAGGACTTCCCACTGCAACACATCCCAATGAATTTGCACATTGCCATCAGTCACAGAAACTGTATTAGAACTGTACGGCATCCTTTATTCTTAAGGTACAAAGCACTATACATAAAGCACTGAACACCTTTAATTCTATAATACCCAAAAGAGATACCAAGGTCCCACTAAATCTGGTCTCTTGCAATTTTTAACCTGAGTCAGACAATCCACATTAACATATTTGCTTACTCAGCAAGATCACAGATAAAACAAGTCCATTCTCTTTGGCAGACCAGATTTTCTGCTCTTTTAACATATTCAAGAGATTATTAAGACTAAATGAACACAAATTAGGCTGTGGAAAGGAAAGAGCGGGAATGCGTTATCAGGAAAACGTGTGTACTGGCAGAGGGAAAGAAAAGGGATAGCAGGGCCACTTCCTTCCACAACAGCTTGATGACTGATGAGACACTATCTAGTGAAGCTTCACCTTCAGCAGCAACAGCGTCAGACAAAACACACAGCTTGGAAGAAAGCCAACTCCAGGCTACGACGTTCCTCCCTAAAACACTATTATAAGGAGGCTCAGTGGACAGATGCAGAAACATGTTTTTAATTACAGATTACTGCTTAAAAATTCTGGGCTATTGCTTATGCATTGGTGACAAAGTTCCAACTATATAAATGTTATGGTTAAAAATTTCAAATAAATTAAATATGAATAGTCATAAAACACATGACTGCAAGTTGAAAAAAGCTCAAAATTTTAAGAATTGCATATTCTAATTTTGTCATGCCTGACTACAAGTAACACCTCTGCAAATGGAAGGTTTTCTTAGTATAGTACCATTAATAACACCTAATAAAGCCTGTCAGTCTTCAAAGAAGTTGCTTTCTAACAAAATAAACAAGAAATCTTACCAATACTAACAAAACTGATGACTTATAAAATAAGTTTCCACGTTTTCCTGAAAGAAATACTGTTCCCTCCAGAGACGTTTTTCTATCCTATGTTCCATTCACACTTCCACAGTGTCAAAAACATTGGTTGATAGCAATATCAGTCATGGAATCACTGAGTGGAGACTGGAAAGTCTCCAAGAATAGAGGCTCCAAAATGCCCCCTAAGCAATCTGCTCCAGTGACCCTCCTGGACAAAACTCATGCTCAAACTCCCAACCTGCAGTTGATGACTGCTGCCATCTGGTG